>JAVJIX010000015.1:132500-295000 GCA_036785185.1 Paratrypauchen microcephalus | reverse complement strand
TCATAAAACTGTTACATCATTCGCTTCTGTGATTTTTGCACTTGTCGCGTGTGTTTATTTCCGGTTGTTGTGTTGACATGATTGTATGACTTGTGTAGCTGACCACACTCACTGTTTGTGTGTAATAATTCTGATTCTGATTCTGATTCTGATTCTGATAAGATGTCGCAAAGTGAAGATTCCCATTGAGCAGAGGGCGTAGAGGCCTGCAGAGCTCACAACAGAACTACAGACCAAGACAGACGAGGAAACATGAAATCAACTGAGAACAATCGGAAATATGATCTTTGCTTATCGATGGATTTCTGGGCGACGTCACAGACAAGCTGCCGAGGCGCAAAAGATACACAGACACACTGAGAGAAGTTGTTGTGTTGTTAATCGCACAAACAGAAGTGAGAATGATTGGCGGGTGTTCAACATCCCAAGAGGACATCAGCGATTTGCCCAAAATAGCAACAAGTGGTGCCCATTACAGAGGACCAACAATCGGAATTACAGCTCTGGAAAAAAAATAAGAGACCATTGCATTTTTTTCTGAAATCAGCATCTCTACATGTATTACAGCCATTCCATTCCAGCGTCTGTTGAATTCCAACACAAACACAAAGCTGAGCTACTTCAGTTCTTGCACCAGGAGTGGAATAAAGTCACCCAAGAACAATGTGAAAGACTTGTGGAGAACATGCCAAGACGCAGGAAAGCTGTGATTAAAAATAAGGGTTATTGCACCAAATAATGATTTCTGTAATCTTCTTAAGTGTAAACATTAGTATTATGTTGTTTTAAAATGATTTTCATCTTGTTTCTTTGCATTGTTTGACGTCTGAAAACATGTATTGTTTTTGTTATTTTGACCATTTGTCATTTTCTGCAAATAAATGCTCTAAACGATAATATTTTTATTTGGAATTTGGGGAAAATGTTGTCAGTAGTTTATAGACTCAAACAAAAATGTTCCTTTTGCCCAAACACAAACCTATAAATAGTAAAATTAGAAAAACTGATCATTTTGCCGCTGTATTCAGGGTTTCTGTGGAATTGGTTGTGATGTTAGCCATCCTAAACTAGCAAACTTAGCCTCTTGTACTGTGACAGTGTCGTCATAGAACATTAAATTAGGCTAGTGCAGTACAGCACAGTACAGAACAATACAGAACAGAACAGTACAGTGCAGTACAAAACAATACAGTACAGTACAGTACAGTACAGTACAGTACAGTACAGTACAGTACAGTACATAACAGTACAGTACATAACAGTACAGTACATAACAGTACAGTACATAACAGTACAGTACAGTGCAGTATAAAACAATACAGTACAGTGCAGTACAGTACAGTGCAGTACAAAACAATACAGTACAGTGCAGTGCAGTACAGTACAGTGCAGTACGGTGCAGTACAGTACAGTGCAGTGCAGTACAGTGCAGTACAGCGCAGTACAGAACAGTGCAGTACAGAACAATACAGTACAGTACAGTACAGTGCAGTGCAGTACAGTACAGTACAGTACAATACAGTACAGTACAGTACAATACAGTGCAGTACAGTGCAGTACAGAACAGTACAGTACAGTACAGTACAGTGCAGTACAGAACAGTACAGAACAATACAGTACAGTGCAGTACAGTACAGTACAGTGCAGTACAGTACAGTACAGTGCACTACAGTACAGTGCAGTACAGAACAATACAGTACAGTGCAGTACAGAACAATACAGAACAATACAGTACAGTGCAGTACAGTACAGTACAGTGCAGTACAGTACAGTACAGTGCACTACAGTACAGTGCAGTACAGAACAATACAGTACAGTGCAGTACAGAACAGTACAGAACAATACAGTACAGTGCAGTACAGTACAGTACAGTGCAGTACAGTACAGTACAGTGCACTACAGTACAGTGCAGTACAGAACAATACAGTACAGTGCAGTACAGAACAATACAGTACAGTGCAGTACAGAACAGTACAGAACAATACAGTACAGTACAGTGCAGTACAGTACAGTACAGTACAGTACAGTACAGTAGCCAATTACGGCAGGTCATAAATTAAGTTCTCATAAATATTTTATCTACTTCACCTTAAGTTCATGTTCATATTAACATATATTGTACCATTACTATCAAAAGTATGCAGTTCTAGTGTGGTAGTAATTATCATTATTAGTGGTGGTAAGGTAGACATTATACTACTTGTTAGCAGTATTAGCACATACTCATAGCTCACATAGCTCATACATGCGATGCAGTGATAGTATTAAATTTAGGGATAGCTGTAGTGATGCTGGTGGTGGTAGTATCAGCGGTAGTAGTAGTAGTATTTGCAGTAGTAGTAGTAGTATTTGGTGGTGGTGGTAGTAGTATCAGTGGTAGTAGTAGTAGTAGTAGTACCTTAGTATTTTAGCGTGTGTGTGTGTGTGTGTGTGTTACTGTTTGGGTTGCTTGGTCGTGTGGTGTCGGGCGGCTGTGGGGCAGGTTGGGTGGGTGGAAGGAAATGTGGGATTGTTTTTAATCACTGTAAGGCGCTTTGTGTCACATTTTTTGTATGAAAAGTGCTTTATAAATAATGTTTGAATGATTGATTAAATAATATAAGAAAATAATCAATAAAAATATACTGCTAATTGCAGTTTTCATGCATTTGTTGGACATGATGTCAGCATGTCCTCTAAAACATTAATTTCATTCAGATTGTTCATTCGGTTTAAACTTTTCTGTTCACACATTTGATCATTCTGTTGATGAACTGACTGACCGCTCGTTAGCATAGGCTCATTAGGTCGAGCCGCTATAAAGACGCAAATGAAAAGCAGACATAAAAACTCAGAGATGAAATTTTATTAAACTTTAATATCCGTGGATCATTTTGACATCATAACACTCAGTCATGACAAACATTCTGGTGAATAAACAACAGCGACGGTAAAACGAGACAGAACTGGGTAGATACTCACAGCTACATAATATAATGTTATTATGAGAGCAGATGAAACAATTAACATCCAAACACGACATGATATGTTGTTCTAAAGGGTGTCAGCGAGAGTACACGATCCACACAAAAGTCTACAACAGCCAGCCGACTAGAAAACCAATTTTAATCACACACTGTACAGAGCTCCAATAGGATCTATAATGTTTATCACTTAGCAACTTTGAATTTTTGTAAACAGGAAATCCATCTATAGAGCTATTTGTCTATTTTTAAAGGGCCCATATGACTCTGTTTTCTGATCTATGTTATACAGGGGGTCCTCGGGTTACGACGTTTCGTTGTTACGAACGCGCCCCCATTAAAAAATATATATATATATATTACGCGTCATTCCGTCTTACGCGGTTTAGCGTGGTAAGAGATGTAAACAAACGCGAACGGCGCGCGGCGGAAGAATACACTCTGTTGTGGTTGTAGGGCAGAGAAGACGGCCTCGTGTGCGTGCCCAATGTGGGCGGAAGTACCTGATGTGGGCTCTGATCTGCTCCTATGAAAGCGACAGTGATAACCAAGCAGCGTAGTGGTCTAATTATTGAGATGGAAAGGTTATTGGTGCTTTGGTTGGAAGATCAAAGGCAAAATCCGACTTACGACAAAATTCGGGTTACGACGCGTCTTAAGAACGGATCAACGTCGTAACCCGAGGACCCCCTGTACTGTTGTTTCCTCATCAAAAACACACCTGGAGTTGTGTTTTGTTTCATTCACACGTGTTTAACACACAAACCTGAAGAAGAAGAAGAAGAAGAAGAACAAGAAGAAGAAGAAGAAGAAGAAGAATTGCCAATATCTGCTGAATTTAAGAGAAAGGAGCTGTTAACTTGAAAACTACCCCCTTCATGACATCACAAGGTGGAACAGAGACAGACTAACAAACCAGAGATACTCAAACCTGTGTGAATGAAAAAACAAAACAAAACAACAACAAAAACACAACTCCAGGTATTTTTTTGATGAGGAAACAACATTATAACATGTCTTAAAGCTCACAAGAGTCCATTTTGCATAATATAGGATCTTTAAATATACACACTTTTTTTTTTTTTTAAATAATTCCGTTGAATCATGGTTGAAAAGCAATGTCTGACTTTCATTGGTTAAATTTCATAGAATTTTTATTTATTATTACTTTTGTCAGATTCGAGTTATTTCTGTGACCATTGTGCGTTTTTCTTTCATTAACCGACTGGAACCAATACATTTTGTCCATGTGTGTGTATTGCATTTTTATTTTTCATATTTGTAAAAGTACAAACAAACAAATAACAAATAAATGAATAAATACTGAACTTGACCCCTTTAGAAAAATGCTTGTGTAATTTATGCCGTTTACTTATTTATTTTTGTATTTTTATTGTATTTATTTCATCATTTCACAAACAAATTAAAACAGTTTGAAGGCCTATTTTCTGTACAGTTTTTACACAATTCTTTTACTTCCAGTTGGTGAAATGTGTTGCCCGAGGATACGAAGGAAGAGCGGCATTATTTCCACTTGATTTGAAACATTTGCATATAACACATTGACATTTACCTTTTTTCCCGAGCACAGCTGTTCACCCTCCACCTCCACTGCTCCGTTACCTTTCGCGTTTATGTAATTTCCCCGTATAACATAGATCTAGGTCATAATGTATGCACAGACGAGAGAAAAACGGTAAATATATACGTTCTGTTATGACTGTGACTCAGAGCTGTTATCCTCTAATGCAATGTATAAAGGATTCTTAAGAGAAATACAGTAATTAGCACATTTCCTGAGTTGGGTCACTGTGATCTTGTTTAAAAGCTCCATGTTTGATGTATGCAATATAAATAGGGTTAAAAGTGCAGAGGAATTAACTCAAACCTTATTTTCAACGTAATATCTGTTTTTATTTGCGGCATAAGTGCGTTTTCTGTGAGTAAATGTTAATACAGACGCGAGGTAAACAAACATGTCCTTCGTAATGGAGATATATCGAAACCAGACTTCTTCTAGCGCAGGAATAAATACGAGGTTCTTCTCTTCTAATAATAACTTTCTTCAGACAAGAGACAATCGAGAATCAGATACTAATCGATTAGGATACTAAAACATATATCAAAATTGGACAAAAAAAAAATCACACATTAAAGGTGCACCAGAAAAAGCTTGTCCAAAATGTAAGACCTAAACACTTAAATCTATCAGAAATTTACTTAAAAGTAGTGAAATTATCAATTATTGAATTGTCAATTATCAGCAAGATAATTTTACTTGACAAGTTCTCTTACAGTTTTTCCCCATTACATTCTCAAAACTTATTTCATTTCATCTCAAAAGTTCATTTACAGTTTAGCACAATACTTCAGCTCACTTGCAAAAGCTCATATCTCTCCCAAAACTGTTCGCTCATGCTTCAGACCAAATTCCTTTATCAAGTAAATTGTCAGTGCCACCAAAAATGCAAAGCTCCTTCTCAACTGCTTTGGCTCATTTCTTGAACCAGACTGGACAAGCTCAACACTTCGTACTTCGTACCTTTGCCAAACATTACTTTACATTAAAGATCCCATGACATGGTACTTCTTGATGCTTTTATATGGCTCCTTAATGGTTCCCTAATACTGTAAATGAATCCTTCTTCAAAATCAACACTCAGTGCATGAGAAACAGAGATAAGATGAGAAAGAGTAATGTTTCTCCCTCAGAACAGGTCATAATGGGAGTTGTTGCTTGAATGCAAATGAGGAGGAAAAAAGCTGGCCAATAATAGAGGGTGGGGGCGTGGCCAAAGTCTCCGCTCTCGGCTCTAGCTCTCAGCTGATCCATTTCCTTGTTTTTGCACGGGGGGAGAGATTTCAAGCGTTCCATTGAAAAATAAACACATTTCCACATAAAATAAAATTAAACTACTGCTGTTCAAAGGTCCAGAGGCTCAGATAAAGGACTTCTGAGCCTAGAAACACTCGGACGTGCCTCCAGGCAAATAAAAAAATGCATTTCGCATTGCGTAGCGCATTCACAGTCCAAACTCTATGGGCGGGATATACAGGGACGCTGAGCGGAGACAGAGGGAGGGGCTGGAGCTGCATTTGCCGATCTGACGTCAATAAGGTGCCTTGTCCGAACTCGCCCGTTTGAACACTGGTTTTGTGTAACGCAGAAAAGGACCGCAAATGCTCAGTTTAGACATTTCGCAACTTTTAGCCATGGGGGGGGGGCCTAAACAGGGTAGGGGAGCTCACATTAACATTCAAAAACCTCAGAAAGTGAAAATTTCATGCCATGGGACCTTTAAAAGCTCATATCTCTCCCAAAACAGTTCACTTCTGTGTCAAAACTAAATTTCTTTCTCATTCAAATAGTCAGTGCCCCCAAAATGCATCGTCCCTTTGGCATTGTGTCAGCACTGCAAGTCAGTATGTTTAGATGTTTTGTCAGTATGTACGAGGACCATAGAATATCCTCCCCACCTGTAAGTCCTGCAGTACCCCAGTCCTTCATTGTTATTGGTTACTGTACATTTTTTGTCTTGCCAACAGAAAATAGTTGCATATAAAACTGAGGGGAAAAAAATTACTGTAAGAATAAAAGAGTAGCCTTCAAGGTTCAACATCACACATTTCACTCATACTGGCAAGGAAATTGTCATTTTATTACAGTATTCACACACATACTGTAAAGTTACTGCCGTCACAGTAAAAAGAAAATGAATACAGCATCATATACTGTATAGGCTCTAAACAACAACAACAACAAAACAAATACAAGCAAAATTATATACAGCCTACAGTACTGTAAATAAAGCTGATTTACTGTGGCACTTCACTCTCTCCTGGCCACCATCCTCATCCTCCTGGCCACCGGATGACCAAGAAATTCATACAGTATGGTATTCAGTCTCTTACGGTATGTTCATTACTAATTTTGACAACTGGACAGACTATTCTGCATGCGATGACTTGTACAATGAAATAACACTGACATGTTTTGGAGAGAATGACCATTTGACTGAATCAGTCAATCAGTTTAGATCAACAAGATGTATTCACTTGAAAATTGTACTAAATATAGGCTGACTGTGCTAACTGTAGGCTACTTGTAGTTACTTGTAGTCAGTGTATTTAGCTCCTCCCTGCAGCTAGATATAAGCAGTGTTCATCAGCACTCTAACCAGAACTGACGAAGCAACTCGGATGAGTTGCGAAACATTTTTGACCAAATAAACTTTGTCCAGTTGATAAATTGAATTTCTCCTTTTACCAAACCGATGGAGAAAAACTATAAAATAAACTCCCTCTAGACTAGAATGAAGCAGCCTCAGAACTAAACTAAAGTAGATAATAAATCTGAAAACAAGATGAATAACCTGATATAAGTTTGAAAATCTTGGCCAGATCAGAGAAATTTGCAGTGTGCACTGTGTAGCCTTCAGGTAAAGTGTCCTCTACCTGCTCGTCTTCGTAGAAATTGCATAGTTTTGCTTTCAAATGTTCCACAGTATGGCATTAAACGTATCCATCTTGCAATGGTTCAAGTATAGGTGATTTTATTTCTCCAAAATACTGAAAAACTTGAAAAAACCTCCTCAGATCGCATTTGCATCTTTGCACGTTTGTCTCCGTGGAGATACATAAGCTCAGTGCCGTACTAACTTGCTAATAGAAGCATGTCATTGTATTTAGCCTGATTTCACCTCACAAATGCTTAGGCTGGAGATGATTTATGGACTTAAAATCTCTAACTTTTGCCTGTGCAAATGTGATCCTTGGAAATTTTAAAGGTGTTGTGCTTAGAAGAAGCTACAAGAATGAGAACTTTGCACTTCAATTTCTTAAAAAGGGTGCACTGGAGGAGAGGGAGCAGCCCCAGCCCCTTTTAAATCCTGGTATAAGCGTGTAGAATCCATCAGTCGTCCAGGTAGAATCCACGGCAAAAGAGAAATTCAATTTGTCAACTGGACAAAAGTTTATTTGGTTGAATACTTTTCTCAGCTCATCCAAGCTGCTTCTTCAGTTCTGGTCAGACGCTGGTGGACACTGCCTATATCTGCCTGAAGGGGGCGCTAACTACATTGAAATGACTCTGAAACTACCACATCTACTTGTTTACAGTTTGTGTTAGTTAGGTGGGCCTATTAGATCTGCAGTGGGAGTGGAGTGTGGGTTGTTTGCAGAACCATCCAGGACCATAATGGTGTTTTCACACCTCTGGACCTGATATGCTGCTCTATCGTTTTGTTTGTTTTGATTTAGGTTTGAGGATAGAGTTATAGATGGGAGACAAATGATGTCTGAGACCTCCATTTCTGTTCAAGGAAGGATTCTCTTTCTTGACAAAAATGGGCTCTTTAACTCCCGTCTCAAACCAGTTCTTCTCTCTGGTCAAGAATATCTAATAGGCCCAGAAAATGTAAACAAGTAGAAGAGGTAGTTTCAGAGTCATTTCATTGTAGTTAGCGCCCCCTTCAGGCAGATACAGGCAGTGTCCACCAGCGTCTGACCAGAACTGAAGAAGCAGCTTGGATGAGCTGAGAAACGTATTTGACCAAATAAACTTTTGTCCAGTTGACAAATTGAATTTCTCCTTTTACCCTGGTATAAGTATGACTATTTTAACTTTCTCAAATCTAAAACTTTTCTCTCTCAGTTCACAGTAGGACAGCTCAGAGTATATTTACCATTTGTCTTCCTTTGTGTGTTGCCAGTCAGACAGTGGCCTTTACATGGATCAGGTTCTGAGCTGCTCCTCGCACCTCCTTCTCTTTCTGTGTCTCTCTCTGTCAGAATGTCCATTAAACCCGGCTTTCACTCTTAATCAATAGTGCATTTCATTTCACCACAAAGGTCATGTTGTCAGAAGAGCAAGAGAAAACAAGCTCTGTTCACCAGACCGTCCCAGTGTCAGATTAAAGATGTCTATTCCACCGCAAGTAAACTACAATTATTAACACTTCCGCTAGGGCTGCAGTGGATGAAGTACTCAGTTTTGTTACTTAAAGGCGCATAACTTTTCTGCAGGGTCCGTCAAATGGTTTTCTCCATGGAGATGTTTTTGCATCTCCATGTTTTTTCACAGTATGGCGTTAAATCTTTCTATTTTCATGGAGTTACAGGTCATGAAAATAATCGTTTTTCTAGGTATTTTTGAGCTATAAAACCATTGTAATTGAATAATTGTAAAGCAGATCTATTTAATGTCACACTGTGGAACATTCAACGATCGGTGGTCATAGTGGTCACCATAGAAACAAGAAGGTGACGGAATCCCCCTCCCCCCGAACAGTTCCATAGTGCATCTTTAAGTAAAAGTCGAGAAGCCAGAGCAAAGTATCACATGAAAAAATCTCCTTACAGCTGCATTATGGAACTTTTTAATGCTTGTTTCTATGGATACGTCTGCCTGGAATGCTCCACAGTGTGACATTAAAGAGAGGCTTTACATTTATTCAATTACAGGTGGTTTTATAGCTCAGAAATACCTAGAAAAACATGCATTCTGACTGTGGACGGGCTTGCCTCTCCACAGATCTGACCTGTAACTTGGTGTGGTTTGGTCTCCATGATGATAGAAAGGTTTCAATCAATCAATCAAACAATATTTATAAAGCACTTTTCATACAAAATTGTCGCACAAAGCGCCTTACAGTGGTCAGGGATTAGAAGATTGACCTTTATTGATCTCGCACAGGAGAAGTTGTTTCTATATTTGACCCGGGGACCATCCCCATAATTTGTTTTGTTATTTAGGCTTGGTCAGGCCCTAAGCTGGAGGATTTTACCTATGGCGCATGTTTGGGTTGGTGGGGGAAACCGGAGTACCCACCCAGTTTAATACCATACTGTATCTAATATCTCCACAAGAAAACTTACTTAATACACCTTTAAGTATTTAAGTACTAAAAATTAATTTAAAAAGTAAAAATTAAAGGTCCCATGGCATGAAATTTTCACTTTCTGAGGTTTTTGAACGTTAATGTGAGCTCCCCTACCCTGTTTAGGCCCCCCCCATGGCTAAAAGTTGCGAAATGTCTAAACTGAGCATTTGCGATCCTTTTCTGCGTTACACAAAACCAGTGTTGAAACGGGCGAGTTCGGACAAGGCACCTTTTTGAGGTCAGATCGGCAAATGCAGCTCCAGCCCCTCCCTCTGTCTCCGCTCAGCGTCCCTGTATATCCCGCCCATAGAGTTTGGACTGCGAATGCGCTACGCAATGCGGAATGCGTTTTTTTATTTGCCTGGAGGCACGTCCGAGTGTTTCTAGGCTCGCAAGTCCCTTACCCGACCCTCTGGACCTCTGAAATACCAGTGGTTTAATTTTATTTTCTGTGTAAATATGCTTTTTTCATTGCAAAGTCTCCCATCTGTCTTCCTGTGTTAAACACGGGAGCGAGCAGACAGCGGTGCAGAGCTGCGCTTCCAGCGGGGGAAACCCGCCCCCCCCCCCTGCTCCTTAGCCAATCTCTCTGTCCTTCTCATTTGCATTGAAGCAGCAACACTCAGAATAAAGCATTTTAGACACATATCTAGCCTCATGAAGACTGTCAGAGTCATATCTCATGCAGTGAGTGTTGATTTTGAAGAAGGATTCATTTACAGTATTAGGGAACCATTAAGGAGCCATATAAAAGCATCAAGAAGTACCATGTCATGGGACCTTTAAGTATTTAAGTACTAAAAATTCATTTAAAAAGTAAAAATTAAGGTATTCTTTCTCATATTTTGACATCGAATGAAGCTTCAAATTAGACTTTAGACTTAGACAAACTTTATTGATCCACAAAAGAAATTATTTGGGTACAGGAGCTCACTCATCAAATATAATATATAACAGAGGGGAACAAAAAAATAGATGGAATAGCAACAAAAAAAAAAGAGCAAGAGACCGGTGTCAAATGAGACATAATTATAAAAAAAATCAAACAAAATAAATAAATGTACATATACAAATCATAATAAAATAGAAACATAAGTATATAGTGATTTGATACTGATTGATTTGCGCTGAATTTTGAAGTAAGCTAAAAATAAAACTCCCTATTCAGCAGGTAAAACAGTAATAAAAATATATATATGTTGTTTCTTACCCCATGCAGTTGAATGCCTCTCGTAGTCTGTGGTTACACGTAGCATTTATCTGAGCATACATCGACTTCTGTCTCTGGGATCTCTGAGATTCAAACTATGACGCCAGGTTTATGCATTGGAATAAACTGGACTACAGTGTTCCCTCACTATAACGCGGTTCACGTTTCGCACCCTCGTTGTTTCACAGATTTTATAGTATATTATTATATATTATTTTATATATTATTTTTTTATAGTGTATCAATGCACATTGTGTTCTGCGTCCTGATTGGCTAAGGGACCTTTGCCGATTTGTCAGTCATTCTCCTCCGTGTCTCCTGTACAGTACAGAATGCGTTCAGCCAAATTTATATAAATGTTCGTTCGCAGTGTGACTCTGAAGTGCTGTATGTTTGCAAGTTTACTCCCAGACAAAACCCACACTGTCGACGAAACGTTCTCAAATATAATCGAAGGTGGCATGTTTGTTTATAAGAATCTTCTCGCCGAAAAGAAAAAAGAGCACCAACAACTCCCCATAACCATGTTCTTCACTCGGAAAAAGACGCCTGCACCAAGGCGGAGCGGCGCCAGGACGAAGAGGCACGGTCAGAGGAACACGCTATTAATCATTTCTTATGTGTCCATGCTCGTAGGTTGATCATTAAAATGTAATTTGTTATTTCTAAATGCGATCATATTATATTTTGTATAGGAAAATGTTTGTTTTGATTTCTCAAACAAATATGTACGGCCTGAAAGCAGGTTTTGATCTTTGGTTTCGTTCTATAATACTGTGCTTTTTTTTGTTTTTTTAAACAAGAGAGATCAAAGTCAAAAGTCAAAGTCAATTTTATTGTCAATTCTGCCATATGTGTTCGACATACAGTGAATCAAAATTTCGTTTCTCTCTGGCCAAACAGTGCAAAAAAGACAGTGTACAAAAATACAGTATAAAGACAATACAAAAACGATCTAAGACGAAGTCTAAAAGCAGTGCAAAGAATAAACAAATACCTATTTACAGATGTCCAAAAATGTGCATCAAAATGAGCAATGGAAGATGCGGCAGTGAAAATGTGCAATAGAATGTGCATTGAAAGTTAGAAGATAAAGTGTATAATGTGTGTGGTGAGGCGTTTACAGCCTTAAAACATGTAGAATAATTGTAAAATATAAAGCTGACAACGTCGCGGATTTCGCCTACTGCGGGTTATTTTTACAACGTGACCACCGCGATAAACCAGGGACCGCTGTATTCCGGTTTTCCAGTTTTCCTGACATGCACATAATTGCAAACCTGCTGCTGTTTCTTTGACGAGAGTCTTCATTTTCTTCTTTCTCACACATGTCATGACTTGTTGACTGTTGAAAACTCAACTCGTGGACTGCCCCAACATTAAAGGCAAATTAACATTTTTTTACAATCTGAGCCTTCTTTCGGCAATAAAACAAGTAGTTTTACTCACCCATAGCATTTTTCTGTCAATTTGAGCAGTATCGCAGAACTTATGTTGAGCCGTTCTGTTCTAGTAATGATCCCGTATCCGTTAACATGGTGCTGTATCATATGCTCGGGGCATTACTTTGCGGTGTCCAAATAACACAAACTTTAGCACTTTTCAAATCATAGAAGCCCGATGTCTTAATGTAAGATTTCGTTTGAAGCAAAAGTGGCCTGTAATCCGAGATTTAGCCATAGTTTCGAGTAGATGAGGACGCCAGTGCGCATGCGCGGACTGCTCCCGGGACCCAAACATGAAACGCAAAGCTGAAAACTATGGATAAATCTCGGATTACAGGCCACTTTTGCTTCAAACGAAATCTTACATTAAGACATCGGGCTTCTATGATTTGAAAAGTGCTAAAGTTTGTGTTATTTGGACACCGCAAAGTAATGCCCCGAATACAAATGCTAACGGATACGCTACAACATAACTTTCTTCAAACAGCTCCAAATGACACGAACGTGATATGGGTGAGTCAAACGACTTGTTTTATTACCGAAAGAAGGCTCAGATTGTAAAATAACGTTACTTTTCCTTTAAAGGTTTTTGGTTAGAGATTCACAACGCCCTAAAGGACATTCTGCAAGAGGAATTTCCACTGGACTTTAAGACACTGTACTTGGGATATGTTCCTCAAGACTGGCTGAAAGTGGACAAATACCTCATGAATGTTCTGCTGGTGGCCAGTAAAAAGACCATCACGAAGAAATGGCTACAACCGGAACGCCCGACAATTATTATGTGGAGAGACATTGTGTTTGGTATTTATAAGATGGAACAACTCACAGCCCATGTTAATCACAAAATGGAAAATATTCTCAATCAGTGGATAAAATGGCGGAATTATATCACAGCCAAGTGGCCAAACTGCACTATGTTATTGCACTAAAACTACACTGTATGTGTATCTGAAAATTACTCCCTGCTTGTATATAGTTTTGTTGTTATTGTTTGTTATTTTTTCATTCTTGATCAAAAAGCAATAAAAAAGAAAACACAACTCGTCCCTGCTCCTCTCACTGGACAACCACAAACATACCCCGCTCCTGTCTCCTCTCCGGATAAATGTCTCTAAAACCCCGCTCCTGTCACTGCACGTTTGAGGGACATCACGAACCAGTTTGACAGCGGCAGAAGAAGACACGTCTCCGCGGAGATGACGGGACAGGTAAAAGGACAGATAAATATATCGGAGGTGTGGTGGTAAATGCTACACGTCGCTCACTGTAGAATAAGTCGTGACAAAACCCAGCTGGTGGAGGGTCTGTCAAATGCTTTTCGCCATGGAGCTATTATTGCTAGGGATGGGAATTGATAATATTTTTACGATTCCGATTCCATTATCGATACTGCTTAATGATAATGGAATCGTTAGCACTAGTCCTGGTCTAGTTCTGTTTTAGTCCTTGTTTAGTCCCGGTTTAGTCCTGGTCTAGTGCTGGTCTAGTCCTTAATTCTCTTATCGATTCTAATTTGGGGGAAAAAAGGAGAACAAACTGTTTGATTAGTACCAAGATTAGTATTAGTCCTGGTCTAGTCCTGGTCTGGTCCTGGTCTAGTCCTGGTCTAGTCCTGGTCTAGTCCTGCTTTAGTTCTGTTTTAGTCCTTGTTTAGTCCCGGTTAATCCTGGTCTAGTCCAGGTCTAGTCCTGGTCTAGTCCTGCTTTAGTTCTGTTTTAGTCCTTGTTTAGTCCCGATTAAGCCTGGTCTAGTCCAGGTCTAGTCCAGGTCTAGTCCTGGTCTAGTCCTGGTCTAGTCCTGCTTTAGTTCTGTTTTAGTCCTTGTTTAGTCCCGGTTAAGCCTGGTCTAGTCCAGGTTTAGTCCTGGTCTAGTCCTGGTCTAGTCCTGGTCTAGTCCTGGTCTAGTCCTGCTTTAGTTCTGTTTTAGTCCTTGTTTAGTCCCGGTTAATCCTGGTCTAGTCCAGGTCTAGTCCTGGTCTAGTCCTGGTCTAGTCCTGCTTTAGTTCTGTTTTAGTCCTTGTTTAGTCCCGGTTAAGCCTGGTCTAGTCCAGGTTTAGTCCTGGTCTAGTCCTGGTCTAGTCCTGCTTTAGTTCTGTTTTAGTCCTTGTTTAGTCCCGGTTAAGCCTGGTCTAGTCCAGGTTTAGTCCAGGTCTAGTCCTGGTCTAGTCCTGGTCTAGTCCTGCTTTAGTTCTGTTTTAGTCCTTGTTTAGTCCCAGTTAAGCCTGGTCTAGTCCAGGTTTAGTCCTGGTCTAGTCCTGGTCTAGTCCTGGTCTAGTCCTGGTCTAGTCCTGCCTTAGTTCTGTTTTAGTCCTTGTTTAGTCCCGGTTAATCCTGGTCTAGTCCAGGTCTAGTCCAGGTCTAGTCCTGGTCTAGTCTTGGTCTAGTCCTGCTTTAGTTCTGTTTTAGTCCTTGTTTAGTCCCGGTTAATCCTGGTCTAGTCCAGGTCTAGTCCTGGTCTAGTCCTGGTCTAGTCCTGGTCTAGTCCTGCTTTAGTTCTGTTTTAGTCCTTGTTTAGTCCCGGTTAATCCTGGTCTAGTCCAGGTCTAGTCCTGGTCTAGTCCTGGTCTAGTCCTGCTTTAGTTCTGTTTTAGTCCTTGTTTAGTCCCGGTTAAGCCTGGTCTAGTCCAGGTTTAGTCCTGGTCTAGTCCTGGTCTAGTCCTGGTCTAGTCCTGGTCTAGTCCTGGTCTAGTCCTGCTTTAGTTCTGTTTTAGTCCTTGTTTAGTCCCGGTTAATCCTGGTCTAGTCCAGGTCTAGTCCTGGTCTAGTCCTGGTCTAGTCCTGCTTTAGTTCTGTTTTAGTCCTTGTTTAGTCCCGGTTAATCCTGGTCTAGTCCAGGTCTAGTCCTGGTCTAGTCCTGGTCTAGTCCTGGTCTAGTCCTACTTTAGTTCTGTTTTAGTCCTTGTTTAGTCCCGGTTAATCCTGGTCTAGTCCAGGTCTAGTCCTGGTCTAGTCCTGGTCTAGTCCTGCTTTAGTTCTGTTTTAGTCCTTGTTTAGTCCCGGTTAAGCCTGGTCTAGTCCAGGTTTAGTCCTGGTCTAGTCCTGGTCTAGTCTTGGTCTAGTCCTGCTTTAGTTCTTTTTTAGCACACGCTAATGTTGACACAAGCCGCTGCTTTCACCTAATATCTCCATTTGATGCAGAAATAATCTGATAATAATATGACTCACCCCGTGTCGCTCTGTTGTCAGTAAATTTATCTCCACATGTATTCTCGTATTCGCTTATATCCCTGGACTTTCTGTTGCTAAGTATCCGACTGCACTTTGTAAATGAGCTCCGGATAAACGGACCTGTCCCGAACGTCTCCCGAATGTATCATGTGTCCAAGTGGAAGTTAAGGCTACGTTTATACGGCGACGATCAAAACAGAAGAAAGTGGCGTCTCGTCTTCAATTTTGTATCCGCGCTTAGACGAGCGTTCTCAACAGGAAATGTTTGTTTATACGAAGACGCAAAAGTGGGCGTACATTCGATGTAGGGTCGGAGCTCTTCGCTTAATGCAACAAGAGCTTGTTTAGTCATTCTGAAGTTTTCCACCCAAGCACTGTCATCAACTAATCCATTCTCAAATTTGTCCCACCACTGACTGGTTCTGCCCGGTCTTGTCCAAACTCGCCTCGTATTGTTATTGTTTTTACCGGCTTGGCGCATCTAGTGTGACGTCAGGTGTATGTGATGTGAACATGTTTTGCGCTTTTACCCGGGCCGTCTTCAGAACTCCACACTCTGTAAGGAGTCTTCAGATTTTTGCGGTTTTAGAGCCCAACGGTGCAGTTGCCGTGTAAACGAAAGACACTTCCGATAGAATATTTTGTCGTTTTCAATCGCAATCGTCCTTGTCTAAACAACCCCTAAAAGTCAATTTTCACCAACGTTCTTCTCGTCATGCGAAAAAAGTATATAAACTCCGTAACAGTGAAGCGGTGAAGCACGTATCAATCCCACCACTTTTGTGCGTAAGTCGTGCTGGCTGGAATCATTAAGAGAATCGTTAGATAAACTGCTAATCGATTCCGTGGAATTGAAACACACGGAACCGGTTCTCAACAGGAACCGGTTCTCGATTCCCATCCATTGTTTTGAATGGTTTTAAATCTTTTCTACCTTCGTGGAGACCAAACCTGACCCAGTTACAGGTCAGATCTGTGGAACGCGTGTTTTTCTAGGTACTTTTGCGCCTAGCCTATAAGGAGGGTTTGAATAACGAGAGATTGCAGGATTACTCAAACATGCACGGCTGACATTTAAAACCTCTTCAGGCATGTTTTTATTGAGGGAACGTTATAACATGGTAGAAACCTCCACAGAGTCACCTCATTAATAAAATATGTATTGATTTTGCATCGATAAAATACTCCAACAGTATTTTTTTTTTTCCATTTGAAAGTTGTTGACATATGTTCCCACGATTTAGACTTTAGACTTAGACAAACTTTATTGATCCACAAGGGAAATTATTTGGGTACGGTAGCTCAAACATCAAATATATAACAGATGGTAACAAAAAATAGATGGAATAGCAAAAAAATATAGCAATAGACCGGTGTCCAATGAGACATAATTATAAAAATAAAAATAATAAGTGTATATGTACAAATCAGAATAAAATAGAAAAATAAGTAATATTAAAGCCCCATGATGCCCATTTGATCAAATTTGTCGCCGGACCGGTCAATCTGTACCTGGTCCACGTTTAGGGCCTCAAAATTGCATTTGAATGTGGGGAAAATAAATAAATTAATAATAAGAAGAAGAAGGAGAGTAAAGTAGTAAGTAAGTAAGTAAGTAAATTTTATTTATATAGCACATGTAAAAACAGTGAAAACTGGCCAAAGTGCAGTACAATGTCAAAAAACTAAAATTAAATAATAAATTTGCCAATAGCAAAACAGAAGAAGAAGAAGAAGCCGAGGAAGAAAAATAGCCATCGCCAATAGACCAGTTTCAAAGCTACGTCATCACTGAATGCGCGCGCAGTGCTGACTCAAAACAAAGCCACTGCTGCCATAAAACCCCCAGCGAAGATATAGAAGAGAAGAGAAGAACTCGGTGTGAAATAAAGAGAAACAGATGGAATAAATGATAGTTCATATCATTCAACTGACATACACACAAGTGAACACCTGCTGCTTGTTTAGGGTAATTTGCCCAGGTGTTCAATGGTGTTTAATCATGCTGATTAACTAGCAAGCACAGGACACCGCAAAGCTCACAGACATATTAACCGGGTAACCTCTACGACAGACACATGTAAACGAACACGAATAACTTTGTTAAAAGGCGTGATAAGTTTTCGCATGACCATCATAAATGGCATTTGACATGACTGAGATCACATCTGTGACTCGTGAATTAAATCGTATGTTACTTACCCTGCAACGCAAGTGCAGTTGGCGGTCAGAACGTAGTTCTCGTGCTTGTTAATGATAGCCCAAGCATTGTACAGGGTCGTCTTGTGGCCTTGTCTTTGACTGGGGAGAACATCAGATGCCAACACGCAAAACTCCCCATCGATATTGTGGTATTTTACCTCCTGTACATGGCCACATACGGCAAACTGGTAGGCATCCATGGATTTGTATGCGCGCACTTTCTCTCTTGTATACATGCTGGGCTTCTCGACTAAATAACAGTGGATATCTGGCCACTGTAAATCTGGCCACGTTCTGCGGTCGTACTGCCACTCCGTGATTGCATAAGAAACCGATAAGTCGAACCCCGTTGCTCAACATGAGCTTTTGAATGTAGATTTTCCTATCGTTCAGATACTCCGCTATGGTCCGCCATGGTTGCTTCTGAGTCAGGCATGCCAGTGACGTCACGTTTGTTTACTAACTGTAAAGGGGTCTATAGCCTCGCCATTGACTTTAGTTTAGGGCCAAATATATAATATAAAATAAATTCGAAATAAATATAAATAATATAAATAAAATATCAAACCACAGCTGTAGACAGGACCCATACTTAAGATCGAGTTGTTGTACAGTTGTAGGGAGTATTATCTGTTACATGAGGGTGAGTTGTAAAAATATAAACTTAAAACATCCACAAGAGGCTACTTCTTCAGCTCCTGACCAAGCCTCAAGATCTGGAGATGGTCCCACACTGACCTGATCCATCAGTGCTCCCAGCAGCGTTGAAGGATGGGTCAAATGCAGAGAAGAGTGAACAGGGGAATTATTGCACTTATTCTCCTTCTTCTAATACACTAGATTTAAACTCCGGCATGTGACTTTTCTACTGGAGGATACATCATGTTTGGAAATCACCAGCTGGGGCAGACCCTCCGTCAGAAAAGGTACGTAGTGCACCTTTAAGCTTTGGTCTTTGGTCTGTGTAACAATGTCTGGGCTCTGAAATAAAAGAACATAATAATCAAATAACGTATCATAAGTGAAAACCTTAACATGATTTAAAGGGGCAGTATGTGACTTTTCATGTGGCGGGATCATCACCTGCTCGTCTCCATGGAGATGTTATTGCTTTAAGTGTTAAACAGGCATTACAAATATATATATATTTTTAAAATCCAGCTTTTTCATAGATGTGACCTGTTACTTGGCCTGTTTGTCTCCACTGAGGTACATACGTTTAAGTTCAAAGTCAGATTTATTGTCAAAAACCATATGTACAGGTTGCACACACAGGATTTGAAATTGCAGCGCCCCCTAGGCCCACAGTGAACATAAAACATGTGATAAACAAGACAATAAACACCATGACTAAAACATCACATACACCCGTAGCAAAAGTACAGTAAACTTGTATATGTGTAGCATAATAAAGCTCACGGCGTTCTTGTTGATCTTCGTTCTTTTTATAAATAAACTTGCCGTTCAAAGGCCCTGACAGTGATTTGCTCGCCGCGCACCAAATTTAAAACATGCGCACATTGAATTGCCACTCAAAATGAATTGCGTTAATTTGCAGTGTAATTAATTAATCTAATTAACGCGTTAAACTGACAGCCCTACTTTTAAGTTTTCTTCTTTCCACTCCTTTTTTGGGAATTTTTTTTATTTTTTTATTTATTGTTTTAAAATAATGTAATTGCTTACTTACCCCAAACAAACCGGGATCTAAACCGGGACCAAACCAGGTCTACACCAGGACTAAACCAGGTCTAAACCAGGACTAAACCAGGTCTAAACCAGGTCTAAACCGGGACTAAACCAGGACTAAACCAGGTCTAAACTGGGACTAAACCAGGACTAACCCAGGTCTAGACCAGGACTAAACCAGGTGTAAACCAGTTCTAAACCAGGACAAAACCAGGTCTAAGCCAGGTCCAAACCAGGTGTAAACCAGGTCTAAACCAGGTCTAAACCAGGACTAAACCAAGACTAAACCAGGTCTAAATCAGGAATAAACCAGGACTAAACCAGGACTAAACCAGGACTACACCAGGTCTAAACCAGGACTAAACCAAGACTAAACCAGGTCTAAATCAGGAATAAACCAGGACTAAACCAGGTCTAAACCAGGACTACACCAGGTCTAAACCAGGACTAAACCAAGACTAAACCAGGTCTAAATCAGGAATAAACCAGGACTAAACCAAGACTAAACCAAGACTAAACCAGGACTAAACCAGGACTAAACCAGGACTACACCAGGTCTAAACCAGGTCTAAACCAGGTCTAAACCAGGACTGAACCAGGACTACACCAGGTCTAAACCAGGTCTAAACCAGGTCTAAACCAGGAATGAACCAGGACTAAGGTGTGTGTGTGTGTGTGTTACCTGGAGGATTGCCATCTCATCTCCTCATCTTTAATTTCACATCAACAGTCAACAGAACAAAACAGAAGTTCACAGTATTTTCTTTGCAGCAAGATAAAAAAAAAAAATCTTTTTGCTTTCATTTTGATTCCCTAATCCTAAAAGCAACACTGTCTATGATGATTTATGGACATTTGGTGTTTTTTTTTCAATGGATTAATTACTAGACTTGGTCAGGACTAGCTGGAGGATTTGAGGTGGATGAGGGAAACCAAAATGCCCAAAAGAAACACCAAACACAGGGAGAACATGCAAACTCCACACAGAAAGCCCTAAAATATCACTATCTCATAAAACAGATGGTAGACCCCTCTATTTCAAAACTCACACAGTGCCCGTTTACCTATTTCAAGCTCTCCTTTTAAAATCCAGGCTTTCATATCTCGGGAGTTTTTGATTAAAGCGCGAAGCAGCGATCCGTCAAGAAATCCTACAAAGAAATTGGCATGGTTTGATGCTTTGTCTTCCAATACAGAACACGGTGGCACTTCAAACACCTGACACAAACCCGAGCGCAGAGAAAGAGAATATTTTATGCATGGCTGTCACCCGCCAGGAGCGCAGAGACGTTTAAGGACACGAGGGAGCGTCACAATTTCCAGCGTCACTCTTGCACTTTGCGCTAGAACCCCACCGAGCGGTATAATGAGGAGGCTCAGAAGACAGCCAGACATCTTGGTTGTCATGGAATGGTATTTACAATCGAGATGGACTGTTCTTGAACGTTTTTTGATCCGCAAGTTATCGTTTTGCCCTTAAGTTGACACGCTAAGCTAAATTGTTTGAATATATTTTTGGGAGTCAGTTTGGTCTCTTAAAGGAGGTGTGCCCAACCGGTCAACCGCGATGTACCGGTCGATCGCAGGCCGAGTGTCAGTCGATCGCCTATGGGTACGTTCAGACTGCAGGGCTGAATGCTCAATTCCCATTTTTTTGTGAAATCCGATTTTTTTTTGCGATGTCGTTCACATTTCCAATTAAAGACAACTTGTATGTGATCTCCAGTGTGAACTTTAAACGCCCCAAAAGTGTCCCGCATGCGCCTTGGAGGACACGATGAGGTCACATGCAGCGAGCGTGCTCAATGTTTACAGAAGTAGCCTAAAGTTGCTGTCGTACTGGAGCCAGAACATGTACAACTTATTTGTTTTAAGGAGGAGAAGGAGAAGGACAAGGTTTTTGGCCACGGCGTTTTGCGGGGCAGTGGCAGCAACGTCCATATGAACGTGTTGGTGCGGAGTCGCAGACAAAAGTGGTGCGATTGCTACGTGCTTTGCCGCTTCACTGCAGGCATGAAAATCCCTCACCTTTTGGCGAAATTTGCAGATACGGTCGGGATATGTCCGTTTCTCCGGAGCTCCGGATAATTAAAGTTCGTGGATATAAGCGATACGCACATACACATGGATACGCGAACTATCGACAACACGGCAAACTGTTACAACGGAGCTGACGCGTTCTTATGGGGTGAGTCATATTATCGTATTATTTCTGCATCAGGGCTGACAGCAGGGGCCCAGGACTAAACCGGGATTAAACCAGGTCTAAAGCAGGACTAAACCAGGACTAAACCAGGACTAAACCAGGACTAAGCCTAAATCTGGACTACTATGAGACAAAACTGGGACTAAACCTGGACTGAAGCTGGATTGAACCTGGACTAAATCTGGACTAGACCTGGACTAAATCTGGGCTAAACCTGGATTGAACCTGGACTAAATCTGGACTAGACCTGGACTAAATCTGGGCTAAACCTGGATTGAACCTGGACTAAATCTGGGCTAAACCTGGAATAAATCTGGGCTAAACCTGGACTAGACCTGGACTAAATCTGGACTAAATCTGGACTAGACCTGGACTAGACCTGGACTCAATCTGGACTAGACCTGGACTCAATCTGGACTAGACCTGGACTCAATCTGGACTAGACCCAGACTCAATCTGGACTAGACCCAGACTCAATCTGGACTACTATGAGACTTTCCGTTCTTTTTATAAATAAACTTGCCATCAGTGATTCGCTCGCCTCACGCCAAATTTAAAGGAAAAGTAACGTTTTTTTACAATCTGAGCCTTCTTTCGGCAATAAAACAAGTAGTTTTACTCACCCATAGCAGTTTGGTGTCAATTGGAGTGGTATCGCAGAAGTTATGTTGGAGCCGTTCTGTTCTACCAATATCCGTATCTGTTAGCGTGAGTGCTCGGGGCACTGCTTTGCGCTCTCCAAATAACACAAACTTTAGCACTTTTCAAATCACAGAAGATCGCTGTGTCAGGGTAGACTTTTAGTAGATTCCAAAACGGCCTGAAACCCGATATCGCAACAGAAAAGTAAAGTTCAGAGTGGTGTTAGCTTCTTTCGGACTAGCGGTGTTTACAAAACAGCTGAGTTCACGCATGCGCACTGTCCTCTCTGATGACGTCATCAAATGAAACTATAGCTGGATATCGGGTTTCAGGCCGTTTTGGAATCCACTAAAAGTCTACCCTGACACAGCGATCTTCTGTGATTTGAAAAGTGCTAAAGTTTGTGTTATTTGGAGAGCGCAAAGTAATGCCCCGAGCACTCACGCTAACGGATACGGGATCATTAGTAGAACAGAACGGCTCCAACATAACTTCTGCGATACTGCTCCAATTGACAGCAAACTGCTATGGGTGAGTAAAACTACTTGTTTTATTGCCGAAAGAAGGCTCAGATTGTAAAAAAAACGTTACTTTTCCTTTAAAATGCGAGCACATTGAAACTGACAGCCTTAATTATTAGTATTATTCAATTATTAAATAAAATATAAATAATTATCAGTATGAATAATAATTAATATTAATAATAATATGACCCGGCCCCGGATAAAGCGGAAGAAAATGGATGTCTGGATAATGATGAAGCATTGTCATTATGTGTTCATTTAAAGGTGTAAGTTTCTGGTTGAGGGTCCGTCATTTGCTTGTTTCTATGGATACGTCATTGCTCTGCCTGGAACGTTTCACAGTATGACATTAAACAGCTGTACTTTACATTTATTCAATTCCAGGTGTGGTTTTTTTAGCTTAAAAATACCTAGAAAAACACACATTCGGTCTCCATGATTTCAGTACATTTCTATAAATTGTTTCAAATTATTTTCGACGTTTAACTTTTATTTAATTTTTCCTTTATCCCCTGCAGTTTGTCACCTCACACGCTGAGAGTTAAGAGCAAACAGCCGGCGAATTCAAAAGTGAAATTTCACATCACGTCGTCGATCAAAGTCAAAGCACTTCTGTTACGAGCGAAACGGCGCTTTTGAGTATTTCAGAATGCATTACCTGCTAAAAGCTTTACCCCGCTCGTTTGCCTTTGTTAGCTGTGTTAACAACCCACGTATTAAAATGGAAAACAATTGATAAAACACTATTATGCTAACAGCGGGGCTTTTAGAAATTCGGACACCCTTTATTGGAATATTGTGAAAAATAATTAGACCAGCCATTCAAATTTGTAATGCTCGGTTGACATGCTGCGCCTGTCTCTTTTGGCTTACGGAAAAGTTAAAAAGTCAATTAGGAAATATTTTTTAGCAGTAATGGAGAGGCGGTTTAGAATTTTTAACTTTTCTCAACAAATGCCGGGCAGTTATTTCGTGTTCAGCGTGAGAGAAAAGGAGGTGGACAAGGCTAATGACTAAACATGTTTTTCACTCGCAGCAGGTGTTTTTGTCATCAGAAACACCCGACCTACTAAAACGACCATTAAAAAAGCACTGGAAACACTAGATAATGCTATTAAAACAGCACTTACACAGTTTAGAAGCAAGTTCCGCTTAAAAAAACAGCAGGTTTTTGCACATAAACCTAATTTTGTGCAGAAGTAGTCGCCTCGTTTTTATTGAAATACGTGTTTTTATTTAAAGGAGCTGTATGTAGTCTGAACTTTAACACTAACGTCAATGTCTTAACCTGCAGATCCTCCTGGGACCCGAAGAAAAAAAGTGTATCTAAATTATTATTATTATTATTTTAATTTTCTATTTGGAGGTAAATGAACACCTTAGCATTTACAGTTTGTTAATTTTATTTTTATTCATAAAGTCGTAACATGTCCTCTTTAATGGACTGGAATGGTGTTAAATCCATGTGAAGTTAACAACAACAGTTTTTTGGTCGGTTCTACAGTCGCCTCAAAAAGTTTTTAGACTCGCTTTTATTTACTTATTTATGTATTTTTTGTATTATTTTTAATGTTTTAATTTTGTATTTTTATGTATTATTTATTCATTTATTTATTTACTTATTTATGTATTTTTATTTATATTTGGGGACAAGCACCGAAGCTGCTAGGCACCATAGTGTTTTGTCATGCGTCCTGCGTCTTGGCTGTTGATTCGGAGAGTTTCTTTGATTGAAAATATGGCTAAAATGACTGGAAAGAGAAAATATTTAAGTTTGGAGGCTGCAGAAATATGCACAAGATGCGATTTCAGATCTGGAGGAGTCGGAGGTAGAATATGAGGAAACATATGGACTGTGTGGAGGAGGCGTTGTTTATGAAGGATGTCCTTCTGGATGTATAAGGAGCCCTACCACGACCGGAGCAACAAAGAACGGATGGGCAGCAGTGGTGACCGCACAAATGGCAGGCTGAAGTGTAGAAGATGTCAGTCAAAGACAGCTGTAAAATGTTCTACCTGTGACACTCCACTCTGCTTTATTCAAACAAGGGACTGCTACAGTCAGTGGAACACACCAGACTCTTAGTGTGTAAATACCTGTAAATATGTGTGTAACGTTTAGTGTCCATGGTTTTTTGAAAATGTATACACTGTGCAGTGTTAAAGAATTTTTCAATACATATTTTCATTTTCAAAAAAAGTGTTTCTACTGGACCTTCTCGCTCGGTGGCTGGCGTTGAGGCTCCCACCGCTCCGTACATCCTGTCCCTCCTGGACCCTGTCGTCTGGACCTTCCCTGGACACTGCATCGCCCTTGCTCTCCCCCAGGCCCCCTTTCTTCACCTGGGGCAATCCCTTTGGTCCTCTACATCCCCCTGTTTCTCTTAGCCCTTGTGCCCAGTGGTGTTTATTCCCGTGCCCACATCCCCCAATGTGTCTTCTGAGTACTTTGCAAATGTTATTGTGGTGTTAAAATATGTATTATTATGTACCTGAAGTGTGTATTATTGTGTACCTTGTAATAATAAAAGAAAAAAGAAAAAAGTGTTTCTACTGATTCTTATTATTATTATACAGGGGGTCCTCGGGTTACGACGGTCTCGGGTTACGACGTTTCGTGGTTACGAACGCGCCACCCATTAAAAAAAAAAATGTATATATTACGCGTCATTCCGTCTTACGCGGTTTAGCGTGGTAAGAGATGTAAACAAACCCGAACGGCGCGCGGCGCACGGCGGAAGAATACGCTCTGTTGTGGTTGTAGGGAGAAGAAGACAGCCTCGTGTGCGTGCCCAATGTGGGCGGAAGTACCTGATGTGGGCTCTGATCTGCTCCTATGAAAGCGGCAGTGATAACCAAGCAGCGTAGTGGTCTAATTATTGAGATGGAAAGGTTATTGGTGCTTTGGTTGGAAGATCAAAGGCAAAATCCGGCTTACGACGAAATTCGGGTTACGACGCGTCTTAAGAACGGATCAACGTCGTAACCCGAGGACCCCCCTGTACATTGTTCCTCTGACCATGGGAGTCTATGGCAACCCCTAGAACCGTCTGGTAAAAAGTTGTGAAATTTTGCATGCACATTCCAGCCAGTCTCCTCATTACCCACAGCAATTTATAGGCCCCCAGCCCCAACCGTCTAGTGCCACCAGCAGGTCAAATTTGCAGAAATTTTCAGGAAAATTCCTGAATTCCTGAAATTCCTGAATTCCTGAAAATTGTACCTTTGATCTGTCTTTGATGTGTCTTTGATCTGTTAAACCTTGTTAGACCCTGTCAGACCCTGCATGCGGCCTACATGCTGAGGCCTACATGCACCTTCGGTGCTTGGCCCCACATTGCTGCTTGCAGCTATATTTTTTATTTATATTTGTTGTGTATTTATTTTATTTTTTTATTATTATTTTAATTAATTAATTTATTTATTATTTTAATGTATTTATTTTTTATCTATTTATTTTTAAATCATATCACAGCCACAAACTAGAGTCTCTCAAAACACTTAAAAGAGACTGGTTAACTCAATGTCCTCAAAGTTTTTCTCATTCTCTATTCTCTTTTTTTTTTAAATTACGAACTATACAGCATTACAGTTGTCGTCACTAAAAGCTATTTTATTTGAGAATGTTTGTGTATATCTGGAGACACAGTTAAGTCATGTTTATCAGATTTAAAACGGTTTAAAGGGCCCGTATTATGCTAATTTTTTATGTTGGTTCCTCATCAAAAACAGATCTGAGTTGTGTTTTGGTGGTTTGTTTCATTCACACATGTTTAACACACAAATCCTGTGTGTTTGAACTCCATACACCTTCATTAGAATTATTTGGACGATTTCAGGACTGGAATTGCGTCTGTCTGTAAAAATCTAAAGGTAAAGGGTTCATTTGAACACTCCACTGAAGTGACGGTGTTTATGTCTCGAAGTGCAGCTCCTGACACTAAGAGTTTGTCTTTATCTGAACACTTGAGTTTGATCCAGAAACTGACGCTGTCCATCACCTCCTCCTCATGTGAGCGGGTCAGAAAGAGAGAGAACAAGAGAGAGAGAAGGGGAGAGGGTGGAGAAAGAAAGAGACAGAGAGGAAGAGCAGGAGAGAGAAGGGAAAGAGTGAGAGAGAGGGAAAGAGAGAGAGAGAAGGGGAGAGAGAGAGAGAGACAGAGGGAAAGAGAGAGACAGACAGAGAGGAAGAGACAGAGAAGGAGAGAGGGGGAGAGAGACAGAGGGAAAGAGAGAGAGACAGAGAGAAGAAGAGAAAGAGAAGGAGAAAGGGGGTAGAGAGAGACGGGAAGAGAGAAAGAGACAGAGAAAAGAAGAGAAAGAGAAGGAGAGAGGAGGAAGAGAGAGAGAGAGAAAGAGAGAGAGACAGAGGGAAAGAGAGAGAGAGACAGAGAGAGGAAGAGAAGGAGAGAGGGGAGAGAGAGAGAGACAGAGAGAAGAAAGAGAAAGAGAAGGAGAGAGGGGGTAGAGAGAGAGGGGAAGAGAGAAAGAGAGACAGAGAAAAGAAGAGAAAGAGAAGGAGAGAGGTGGAAGAGAGAGAGAGAGAGACAGAAAGAAAGAAAGAAAGAGAGAGAGAGACAGAGAGAGGAAGGGAAAGAGAAGGAGAGAGGGGTGGGAGAGACAGGGAGAGAGAGAAAGAGAGGGAAAGAGAGAAACAGAGGGAAAGAGAGAGAGACAGAGGGAAAGAGAGAGACAGAGAGGAAGAGAAAGAATGAGAAGGGTGGGAGAGACAGGGAGCGAGAGACAGAGGGAAAGAGAGAGAGAAAGAGAAAAAGAAGGAGGGGGTGAATAGAGAGAGAGTGGGAGAGAGACAGAGAGAGGGGGGAGAGAGACAGAGAAAGAAAGGCAGAGTGAGAGAGAGCAGAGAGAGGGAGAGAGGGAGACAGATTGAACTAGCAAGAGAACAAAAGAGAGAGAGAGAAATACATAAAGAGAGATCACCTTGCGATGTCATGTGGTGATACAGGAAGCTCTCCACACACACCTTCACCAGAAACATTTGGATCATTTGGAATTGCCGATCTCGACTGAACTAAAGGAGCTGTTCACGTGGAAACTCCCTCTTCATGACATCACGAGGTGGAACAGAGCGTTGTGTCGTTTGTATTAGTGTGTGGAGTTGTCTTCAGGCCGGTGTGTGGTTTGTTTCTGCTGTGATCACACTCCTCCTTCTACGAGTGTCAGAAGAACCCACAGGCTCAACGTCACTCACACATGTGCAGCTCACAGCAAAGTCACCCTGTCATCCTCCACTCCTCCCTTTCTGTCCTCTCTCCTATCCTCTCTCCTCTCATTCTCTCCTCCTCCACTCCTCTCTTTCCTCCTCCACTCCTCTCTCTCCTCCTCTACTCCACTCCTCACTCCCTTCTCTCCTCCACTCCTCTCACTCCTTTCTCTCCTCCTCCACTCCTCCTTCACTCCTCTCTCTCCTCCTCTCACTCCCTTCTCTCCTCCTCCACTCCTCTCTCCTCCTCCACTCCTCACTCCCTTCTCTCCTCCTCCACTCCTCCTTCACTCCTCTCTCTCCTCCTCTCCCTCCCCTCTCTCCTCCTCCCCTCCCCTCTCTCCTCCTCCTCTCCTGTCCTCTCCTCCACTCCTCTCTCTCCTCTCTTCTCCTTCTGTCCTCTCTCCTATCTTCTTTCCTCTCTCCTCTCCTCTCTCCTCCCCTTCTGTCCTCTCTCCTCTCCCTCTGACCTCTCTCCTCTCCTCTCTTCTCCTCTCCTCTCTACTCTCCTTCTGTCTTCTCCTCTCTCCTCCCCTTCTGTCCTCTCTCCTATCCTCTCTCCTCCCCTTCTGTTCTCTCTCCTCTCCTTCTGTCCCCTCTCCTCCGCTTCTGTCCTCTCTCTTCTCCTCTCCTCTCTACTCTCCTTCTGTCTCCTCCTCTCTCCTCCCTTTCTGTCCTCTCTCCTATCCTCTCTCCTCCCTTTCTGTCCTCTCTCCTATCCTCTCTCCTCCCCTTCTGTCCTCTCTCCTCTCCTCTCTCTCCTCCCCTTCTGTCCTCTCTCCTCTCCTTCTGTCCTCTCTCCTCTCTCCTGTCCTCTCCCCTCTCTCCCTACTCTCCTTCTGTCCTCTCTCCTCCCCTTCTGTCCTCTCTCCTCTCCTCTCCTCTCTCCTCTCCTCCCTCCTCTCCTCCTCTTCTCTCCTCGTTCTCCCTCCTGACCCTCCTGAGATGTTTCCTGCCTGAGGAGGATCTGCTGCAGGACTGACAGTGTCATCAGAAGAACATGAGTCACATGTGCTGATGGAGACATGAAGGATAAAGGAGGTCAGACTCATGACGGTCAGACGACAATTTACCAAAACCTGAGGGTCTGCAGATGCTCGAGTGTGCAGGTTTCACCGATTCTACACGTTACTGACCTTGTTCCCCTAAATCACACTAAACTGCACTTTGGTTGTCTTGGCACTTCAAATTAAAGGTGACCTATTCTGCAAAATGTTCATTTCAGAGCTTTTTAATCATGTTATAGTTGTTTCCCTTTCTCTTTTTCTTCTCAACATTGTGTTTGGAGTGATTCGTGCATCTTTAAGCAATTTATAAACATTTATTTTCAAGAAGCCATATTGCCAAAACCGTTTTCTCTCCCCCTGGCAAACGCCCACTGCTCTGTACCTACTTTCTTCTCCAATATTTTTTTCTTAATCTGCGGTACACAAGATTCGGTAGCGTCACATAATCATTTTGGTACAAATGGAAAAAAAAGTATGACCTCAGCTATCCATCAAAGTTGCACCTCTTTGTTCTTAAAGGAGAATTAACGTTTTTTTTACAATCTGAGCCTTATTTCAGTAATAAAACAAGTTGTTTTACTCACCCATAGCACTTTGGTGTCATATGGAGCACTTCCAGAGATGTTTTAGATAGCGATATCCGTAATGTAAGTTCTCATATGTTTGCGGTCTCCAAATAACACAAACTTTAGCACTTTTCAAATCACAGAAGCTCAATGTCTTAGTCTACGCTTTCGTTTGAGTCAAAAGTGGCCTGTAATCCGAGATTTATCCATAATTTACAGCTTTGCGTTTCATGTTTGGGTCCCGAGAGCTGAGAGCGAAATAAGCTGTGACTCCGCACATGCGCACTGGCCTCCTCATCTACTCGAAACTATGGATAAATCTCGGATTACAGGCCACTTTTGACACAAACGAAAGCGTAGGCGAAGACATTGAGCTTCTATGACTTGAAAAGTGCTAAAGTTTGTGTTATTTGGAGACCGCTCGGGGCATATATTATATACCCCTAGAACTCGCGCTATGGCTATCGCTAATCTAATACATCTCCGGAAGTGCTCCATATGACACCAAAGTGCTATGGGTGAGTAAGACAACTTGTTTTATTACCGAAATAAGGCTCAGATTGTAAAAAAACGGTAATGCTCCTTTAAGATGTGTGTAGAATCCCTCAGTCGTCCAGGTACGGCAACAGTAGAAATTCAATTTGTCAACTGGACAAAAGTTTATTTGGTCGAATACGTTTCTCAGCTCATCCAAGCTGCTTCTTCAGTTCTGGTCAGACGCTGGTGGACACTGCCTATATCTGCCTGAAGGGGGCGCTAACTACAGTGAAATTACTCTGAGACTACCACACCTACTTGTTTACAGTTTGTGTTAGTTAGGTGGGCTTATTAGATCTGCAGTGTTTGTTTTGATTTAGGTTTGAGGATAGAGTTATAGATGGGAGACAAATGATGTCTGAGACCTCCATTTCTGTTCAAGGGAGGATTCTCTTCTTAAGCTAAACATATCTCTCGATAAACAATTATTGGAACAACTCACAGAAATTAAACTTTTGGTTGTCACATTAGACCAAACTATGACATGGTCAACTCAAATAAATAATATTGTTACTAAAATGAGCAGGAATATTGCAATAATTAGAAGGAATGCTCATTTTATGCCAATGAAAACAAGAAAACTTGTCATTTCCTCTCTTGTTTTATCTCAGCTGGACTATTGTCCTAATGTTTGGTCTAGTGCTGCAAACAAAGACTTGGACAAGCTCCAGACAGTTCAGAATCGAGCGGCACGTCTTGCTCTAAACTGCTCTTTTAGGGCTAATATCAGTGCTATGCATAAGGAACTTTCGTGGCTGAAAGTCAAGGACAGACTGGCCTGTAGTTTAGTTATGTTCTTGCATAAAGTGTGGACAACACACAGACCTTTACACATGGCCTCACAGTTACAACTTACTGGTAGCAGACACAGGTTTAATACAAGACTAGCCTCAAACACAATTTTCACTTTATCAAAACCAAGAACTAATGCACTGAAAGCAACATTTCTCTATAGAGTCATTTCTCACTGGAATGTGCTGCCACAACACATAATGCTCATACAAAATCATGCTGTTTTCAAAAATGTGTTAAGAAATTACTATTTGAAAATGCTATAAGTTGAATGTAACATATTTTAAAGATCCCATGACATGGTACTTCTTGGTGCTTTTATATGGCGCCTTAATGGTTCCCTAATACTGTAAATGAATCCTTCTCCAAAATCAAGCCTCAGTGCATGAGAGAGCCTCATGAAGACAGTCAGAGTCATAAATATGTCTCTGAAACACTTTATTCTGGGCGTTGTTGCTTGAATGCAAATGAGGAGGACAGAGACAGGCCAGTGCAGCGGGTGGGTTGTGGCCAAATACGCCGATGTTTCCTGGATTAGCGGTGCGCTGTGCACTGTCACCTAATTCCGTGTTTTAAGTGCGGAGGAAGATATGAGACGCGTCCCATAAATAAAAAAAACAACAACACATTTCCACAGAAAATAAAATTAAACCACTGCTGTTTCAGAGGTTCGGAGGCTCGGATAAAGGACATCCGAGCCTGTAAACACTCTCACGTGTCTCCAGGCAAATAAAAAAACGCATCTTGCGTTGCGTAGCTCGTTTGTGGCCCAAACTCTCTGGGCGTGATTTCCAGAGACGGTGGGTAGACATCCAGACTGGGGGTGGAAACCTTTCCGCGAGTGTGACGTCAGAAAGTTCCCTTGTTCAGAATCGCCCTTTTGGGCTGTCTTTTTTTCAAATGTGGAAAAGGACCGCAAATGCTCAGTTTACACATTTCACAACTTTTAGCCATGGGGGGGCTAAACAGGGTAGGGGAGCTCACGTTAATGTTCAAAAACCTCAGAAAGCGAAAATTTCATGCTATGGGACCTTTACGTGTTTGGTATGTGTTTTTGATAATGTAACTTAAACTCTGTTTTGATTTGGCTGTTTTGATGGTGCTTAAAATGTATTAAAATGTACTGTATTTGAAATTGGACCCCAGGAAGACTAGTCTCTGCGTCTGTAGAAACTAATGGGAATCCTTAAAGGAATAGTGCGTTGTTTTTTTTAATGTTAATCTGTATGGGTTTCCTTCTAAAAGTTACGTGTGTTGACACCGGCTTACCGGTTCTGCTCGCTTTCTGGAGCTCAGGTAATTAGGTCCGGTAGCTTCTTTAAAACATTAAATAAAGCTTGTTTTTCTTCTCAAAACAAAACATTTGTCCGAAAGGTGATATAGTTGCGTCCGAAACAGTTGTCAAGGAAACATCCAGCAGCGAACTAAGCGATCGCGTATTGTGTCTGACGACTCGTATTACTGCGCTAACGTTAGCGTATCAGCCTGTTCACTTGTAAACTTCCGCTTGCGGCGGACCACATCTGCCGTACACTTCCGCTAAAGGTGAACAGGCTGATACAGCTGATATGCGCGCTGTGATACAAGTCGTCAGACACAATACGCGATCACTTAGTTCGCTGCTGGATGTTTCGTTGACAACTGTTTCGGACACAACTATATCACCTTTCGGACAAATGTTTTGTTTTAAGAAGAAAAACAAGCTTTATTTAATGTTCTAGAGAAGTTACCGGATCTAATTACCTGAGCTCCAGAAAGCGAGCCGAACCGGGATCAGCTGAGACTGTCAGAGGTAAGCCGGTGTCAACACACGTAACTTTTAGAAGGAAACCCATACAGATTAACATTTTTTTTTAAAACGCACTATCCCTTTAAATAAACAAATAAACAAATAAACAAATAGCCTCTTTAACTCCCCTCTCAGGTCCTTTTAGGTGGAGATGTATGGCAGACTGAGGTCCTTTTAGGTGGAGATGTACGGCAGACTGAGGTCCACTCTGGCTCTCCCGTCTGTGTTGGTACATCCTCTTGGGAAGCGGCTGTTTTGTGTCTCCAACTTCTGGAAAAGGTGAATTCTGTCTCCTTGTCTAGACCTTTGAACACTTGTATCCTCTGGTAAACATCAGCACATTGTAAAATCTGAAGCTCTTCTGCGTTTGTAAAGTCTATATCATTTCATCGGGTTTGACAACTGCTAGTTTTGTCTATTCGCATGGTAGAAACATTTTTCTTTTCAAAATATTCAAAATGTTTGTATAGACAGAACTAATGCCGTAGACTTCAATGTCATTTCGAGTTTGCCACATTTGTTTGTCTCCTTGGTGTCACTGTTTCACCTGGAATGAATCAATGAATGAATCAATGCTTCATTTGTTTGATTGCAGATGTGTTTATTGCTCAAAAATATCTTAAAATACTAGAACTTACTGGGCTTGACTCCATGTAGAAATGCGTTTAATGGCGTACTGTGGAATATCCCAAGCAAAGCAAAAACATCTCCATGGAGACAAGCAGGTGGCTGACCCTCAACCTGAGAATAGTGTTACACAGGTATTGACTCGTGTATTTCTAAGCTACATGCATTATTTTAAAGGGACTGTACCTTTTTCCATGTATTTGAGCCAAGTCTTGCCCCAGTACAGAGATATTGTATAAGCAGCTCTTGGGATAAACTAAATCAATAAATAAAACCACTGAGTCTGCATGTAATAAAGCATTTTACTGTCCAATAATCAGGAAGTGCGCTGCAAACATGCTAATTGCTGCTTTACCGACATAGTAAACTCCACTCTGATTTCTGATAACGTGCTTAAAAACTCACCATGGGGAATGTTCCACAGTGTGACATTAAACAGCTCTACCTTACATTTATTCAATTACAGGTGGCTTCATAGCTTAGAAATACCTCAAAAAAACAGAAAGCGGGGACGCCTCTCCACAGATCTGACTTGTTCCTTGGTCTGGTTTGGTCTCCATGATGATAGAAAGGTTTAATGCCATACTGTGGAACATTCCAGACAAAGCAATAACATATCCAGAAAAGCATTTGACGGACCCTCCACCAGAAAAGTTACACAATGCATCTTGTGTAACAATGCATCTTTAAAATGAATTAAATCAGTTTTTTTTTTCACATATTCAAGACTGTACAAATCTCACAAAGAACAGCAGGAAAAATAAAAATAATAATAATAATTTTCACCTTTTTACTCTTACAAGTAGGCTATCGTTACTCTCACTTAAATACATTTTATTTGTTGCCTCTCCTGCCCCTGCCTCTTCTGCCCCATGTCCCTCCTGCCCCTGCCTCTCCTGCTCATGCCTGTCCTGCCCCTCCTGTCCCTTGTCTCTCTTGCCCCTGCCTCTTCTGACCCTTGTCTCTCTTGCCCCTGTCCCTCTTGCCCCTGCCTCTCCTGCCCCTGCCCTTGCCTCTCCTTGCCCCTGCCCCTCCTGCCCCTGCCTCTCCTGCCCCTTGTCTCTCCTGCCTCTGCCTCTCCTGCCCCTTGTTTCTCCTGCCTCTGCCTCTCCTGCCCCTGCCTCTCCTGCTCCTGCCTCTCCTGCCCCTGCCTCTCCTACCCCTGCATCTCCTGCCCCTGCATCTCCTGCCCCTGCCTCTCCTACCCCTACCTCTCCTGCCCCCTGTCCATCCTGCCCCTGTCTCTCCTGCCCCTGCCTCTCCTGCCCCCTGTCTCTCCTGCCCCTTGTCCCTCCTGCCCCTGCCTCTCCTGCCCCCTATCCCTCCTGCCCCTGTCTCTCCTGCCTCATGTCTCTCCTGCCCCTTGTCTCTCCTGCCCCTGCCTCTCCTGCCCCTGCCACTCCTGCCCCTTCCTCTTCTGCCCCTTCCTCTCCTACCTCTGCCTCTCCTGCCCATTGTCTCTCCTGCCCCTTGTCTCTCCTGCCCCTGCCTCTCCTGCCCCTACCCCTGCCCCTGCCTCTCTTGCCCAACAGACTAAACCAAAAGCAGAAAAGGTGCTAAGATACCTAGAAAAACAGGCAATCTTACTGAGAGTGGCATCACCTCTCCACAGATCTGACCTGTAACTTGGTCTGGTTTGATGTGTGTAGAATCACCTCATTCGTCCAGGTAGAATCCACAGCAAAAGGAGAAATTCAATTTGTCAACTGGACAAAAGTTTATTAGGTCGAATACGTTTCGCAGCTCATCCAACCTGAAAGAACTTAGTCCGGTTCGGTCTCCCTGAAGATAGAAAGGTTCAATGCCATACTGTGAAACATTCCAGACAAAGTCATAACATCTCCAGAAAAGCATTTGACGGACCCTCCACCAGAAAAGTTACACTATACACCTTTAAAATGAATTAAATCCATGTATTCAAGCCTGTACAAATCGGTCACCAAGGTATATTACAGGAAATAGACCAAGAAAACCTAAATGCGGTCTACTATAGGACTCATAAAGTGTTATTTGCGTAATACCGTCAAAAACAGCCAAGCTCTGAACTTCAATCCCGGTGTACATTTGCATACACATCCACACGTCCCCAGTGATGCCCGCTCCAGTCTATATGCAAATCTGTGGAACATCTCGTGACAAACAGCTTCCCCATTGCATCCCCTGTCTCCGAGTTGGCCTTGATTTCATTACTTTTATTGTCACTCCGTGTTCTTGACGTATGTGAGTAGCAACGATGGATTTTAATGCGCTTATATGCGACAGAGTTTTTATTGTCTTTCAAATTGGAATTTCAATATATTGGAGTTTACAATTTGAATGTGTTTGGCCGATTCAAACCGGGGAAATTATGCTTACGGATGGATACAAGACAGAAATTGTCTTAAGTGAATTGCAAATATTTCGCTATTGGCTTGTGTAAGGGGTTGCTGCACATGTTCTGCACCATGTTTTCACCAACCAAGCTCCATTTATGTTATTATTATTTTATTTTATTTTATTTTAAACCACCAAACTTAAGCCACTTGAAGGTGCATTGTGTAACTTTTCTAGTGGAGGGTCTGTCAAATGGTTTTCTCCGTGGAAGTATGTCCATCAGTATATCCATCCATTTTCTTCCTCTTATCCGGGGCAGGGTCGTGGGGGCAACAGTCTAAGCAGGGACTCGCAGACTTCCTTCACCCCAGACACTTCCTCCAGCTCCTCCGGGGGGACCCGAAGGTATTCCCAGGCCAGTCGGGAGACATAGACTATGTTCACACTCCAGGGCTTAATGCTCAATTACGATTTTTTGGTGAAATCCGATTTTTTTGTGAGGTCGTTCACATTTACAATTAAATGCGATATGCATGTGATCTCCAGTGTGAACTTTAAACGCCACGAAAGTGTCCTGCATGCGCATTGGGGGACACGATGACTGTTGCTGTCGTACCGGAGCCAGAACATGTGCAGCTTATTTGTTTTAATGAGGAGACGGAGAAAGAGAAGGACAAGGATTTGGCCATGGTCTTTTGTGGGGCAGTGGCAGCAACATTCGTAGAAATGAACATGTGGGTGCGGAGTCGCAGATAAGAGTGGTGGGATTGCTATGTGCCTCACCGCTTCACTAATACGGATTTTATATACTATTTTCGCATGACGAGAAGAACGTTTGTGTACATTTGTGAGCGCGTACTTGCACCACTCTCGCTGGAGGAACCATGCCCAGGTCGGATGAACGCGACCTGGCCGTTCAGACTGAAGTCGCATGCCAAAAGATCGGATAGTATTGGATATAGGACCACATATCCAAGTGGCCTGGATCGCATTTGAAAAAATCGGATTTGTGTCGTTCAGACTGTCATTAGAAGATCAGATACAGGTCGCATAGAGGCAAAAAAATTGTATTTGGGTCACTTCAGGCTGCAGTCTGAACGTAGTCATAGTCCCTCCATCATGCCCTGGGTCTTCCCCGGGGCCTCCTTTCAGTGGGACATGCCCGGAACACCTCCAGAGGGAGGCGTCCAGGAGGCATCCAGAACAGATGCCCGAGCCACCTCAACTGCTCCTATCTACGTGGAGAAGCAGCGGCTCTACTCCGAGCTCATCCCATGTGACGGAAACTCATTTCAGCCGCTTGTATCCGCGATCTCGTCCTTTCGGTCATTACCCAGAGCTCATGACCAGAGGTGAGGGGAGTAACGTAGACTGACGGTAAATCAAGAGCTTTGCCTTTTAGCTCAGCTCCCTCTTCACCACAACGGTCCAGTACAGCGACCGCATCACTGCCAACGCTGCACCGATCCACCTGTCAACCTCACGCTCCATCCTCCCCTTACCCGTGAACAAGTCCCCGAGATACTTGAACTCCTCCACTTGAGGCAACTAACAAACAGTAGCCTACATGAACATTCACACAGACAGTGGCTCCCTCTTTTCTGCATAACTCGAGGGAAAACTAAAACTAAAACACAGTTTCACAGTATGACATTAAACCTTTTAATCTTCATGGAATCCAAACCAGACCAAGTTCCAGGTCAGATCTGTGGAAAGGAAACTGCGCTCACAGTCAGACAGTTTTTCTAGGTGTTTTTGAACAATAAAACCACCTGTAATTGAATAAATGTAAGGTAGATCTGTTTAATGTCATACTGTCGAACATTCCAGGCACAGCAATGACAAATCCATAGAAACAAGCACGTGACGGGTCCCCAACCGAAAAGTCACATAGTGCACCTTTATCATTCCACTTTGCTGTCAGTGTAAAACATAAAGGTATGCATCAACCTATAAGGAGCACAGCTGAGGGCAGGTGAAATCATTTTACCATCCCAGCTCCATTTTTCAGTCTGCTCCTCTGTCTGAACAAACAACTCTGACATTTTCTTCACTCGTCACCATAACTCTGCAATTTGTTCCCGATTCTCCTCATTCCACCTTTAAGAATACTTAAAGGGGCCCGTTACTTTCTGATCTATATTATAATGCTCTTTCCTCATCAAAAATATGAGTTTTAACACACAAATCTCGCATATTTAAGATGGGTTCCACCTTGTCCCACCTTGTGAACAACAAGTGCTTCACTGTGTTTTTAAACTCAATACACCTTCTTGAGAATCATTTGGATAATCTCAGCACTCACCAAGGTTAAACGTAGTTGTTAACTTGAGAACTACAGCTTCAAGGTTGAACGGAGCATTTTGAGCTTTGGGGATGTACAGACTAATAATAGTGTTACTCAAACATCTGTGAATGAAACAAAACACAACTCCAGGTCTGTTTTTGAGGAGGAAACAACATTATACCATGGCTTAAAGCTCACAGGAGTATATGGGATCATAAAGAATTTTCAATTTGTGAACCAGAAGAAGAGATGTAGTCCCCGGGCTTGGATCTTGGATTTTATCTCCCGTGTTCGAAAGCTCTAATACGTTTTTGTGCATTCATATTTAACCTTTAATCAGCAGCCTCGATAACGACATCTTACGACAGGGGCATTGTGTAACTTTTATGGGGGTTGAGGGTTGTCTGCAGTGGTCCACAGTATTCTTTTGTATTTATTATTTATTTATTCTTTATTTAATAGGGACAGTGCATATTAATGAACATCTGCAGCATTGCAGTGTAAATATGCCAGATTATAGCAAGAATGCTAATTTCCATCTGTAGTCCCTAGGCAGGTGACACCACAGCAAAAACAATAAAAACAGTGACAACTGACAATAACACCAACATTAAAACATTAAAACATTAAGCATTAAAACATTAAAACATTAAAAATGTCCACAAGTCTGGTTTTCCTTTAGCCACTGTTTCAAGTATGATTTGAAAGTGGCCAGTGTTGGAGTCTCTCTTATTGATGATGGGAGAAAGCCTCTGACTGAGAGCACAGTTTGTCCAAATGTAGAGCGTCTGTGTGGGACCTGTTCTTTTAGGGTGACATCAGGTAATTTGAGCCATCAGCTAAAATGAGACATTTAAGGTTTGAGCTTCCTAGCTCTTTAAAGACCGTTCAAGACCTTATATCCTCCTGAGACCCAGCCCATTATTTTATGTTCTTTATAGTGCACATTGAGTTAACCAGTTGATCTTTTAAGTGTTTAGAGATAGACTCTAGTTTGTGGCTGCGCTATAATAAATAAATACATACATAAATAAACAAACCAGGTTTAAATTAGGACCAAATCAGGAATAAACCAAGATAAAACAGTACTAAACCAGGTCTAAGTCAGGTCTAAACCGTGTCTAAACCAGGTCTGAACCAAATTTGAGTCAGGTTTAAACCAGGTCTAAACCATGACTAAAAGAGGTCTAAACCAGGTCTAAACCAGATCTAAACCAGGTCTAAACCATGACTAAAAGAGGTCTAAACCAGATCTAAACCAGGTCTAAACCAGGTCTGAACCAAATTTGAGTCAGGTTTAAACCAGGTCTAAACCAGGTCTAAACCATGACTAAAAGAGGTCTAAACCAGGTCTAAACCATGACTAAAAGAGGTCTAAACCAGATCTAAACCAGGTTTAAACCATGACTAAAAGAGGTCTAAACCAGGTCTAAACCAGATCTAAACCATGACTAAAAGAGGTCTAAACCATGACTAAAAGATCTAAACCAGGTCTAAACCATGACTAAAAGAGGTCTAAACCAGGTCTAAACCAGATCTAAACCATGACTAAAAGAGGTCTAAACCATGACTAAAAGAGATCTAAACCAGGTCTAAACCATGACTAAAAGAGGTCTAAACCAGGTCTAAATCAGATCAATACATAATAAATAAATAAGAAATTAAAAACTTTTTGAGGCGACTGTAGAAGCTTGTCAGAGATGTTGGTCATCAAAAAAAAAAAAATGTTTTCGTGCGGTTGTTAACTTCACGTGGATTTAACATGATTACAGTCCATTACAGAGGACATGTTACGACATTATGAATAAAAATAAAATTAACAAAATATAAATGCTAAGGTGTTCATTTACCTCCAAATAGAAAATTACAAATAAAAAATTGAAATACTGTACACTTTTTTTTTTTCTTCGGTTCCCAGGAGGATATACCGAGCGGGCTAGTTAAATTTTCTAAAAATGTCAAAACTTGAGATATATTATACTATTTCTGAAGTATGAGACAATGATGAAAAGATAAAGATTTTCTGTCAAATATTTTTTTTAAAAATTGATTCTGATGCTTTTTAAGGTTGTCATGCTTGCCAGTGACCAGTTTGTAATGCAGGATTCAATGTGAGGAAAAAATCTGCTGTGGAGAAACATTTTAGCTGCGTTTTCAGGCAATGATGATTGTAATTTGCCTAAAGTTATGACTCTTTAAAATAAATTTTTGATATGTTTTTTACATGTTTTTTAAAAGTCAATGTGGAGACCAAGGTAACACCATGATACCTCACTTACAAACCGGAGCCCCTCTCCCCTCAGCACCACGTTTAAACTTCAATGGATGTAGGACATTAAACGTATCTAAGGTCGTTTTCACACCAGGAAAGTCTGATAGTTCACTTGCTTTGGTGCGGTTCGCTTTCACACTGCAGTTTTTTTCGCCAGTGAACCAACAAAACCACGTGTGCTGAAGTCTCTCAGCCATTGGAAAGAAATGAGCTGTCAAAACGCTGTGTCCAAACACAGAAGGAGGAGAATAATGGTGTTACGTGCTGTTTTCAATCTAGCCTTAGCGATATGGTTTGCACAGTTTTTACAGTTCGCACAAATGTTTGAGCAGCATCGTGAGGTTTACACTATTTTACAATCAATATCCAAACGACGAAGACACATGGCAAGACGGCTACGGAGGACAGCGCTCATGTGCGTGCATCAAGTTGTGACTCTTGCTCTTCACGCAAAACGCAAGTAAGCCTCGAAAGTTTTGTTTCGTTTCGTTTAGCTTAGTTTCGTCAGCCTCGGTTTCCCATAATGCTCGGCATACGACGGGAGATTGTTAAGTACAAAAAGTCAACCGTGTCGGATCGAGTTCGGTCTGCATTCTCACCTCAAACGAACCGCATCAAGATTCGAATGGAACCGTGCCGAGACCCGGCTTTTTAGGTGGTCTCGGTTCGCTTGTTTGCTCAAGATCGAGATTTTTGGTTTTTATTCACACCAGCCCAAAAGGTCCGAATCAAAGGAGCAAACGAACTCAAGGAACGAAACAAGGCAGGTGTGAAAATGACCTAACTCAATGGAGACAAGATCCAAGTCAGATCTGTGGAAAGGCAATTAATCTTCTTCTAATGCTTTATTTTATTATGACTTTTTTTCAGACCTTGCGTGTCTCTAATTGGCTAATCCATCTGTCACTCACCCCCATCTTATTTTATTTATTTATTCGTTTATTTGGAAGGGACAATGCATATTAATGAACGCACAATTTGTATAAGATCACACAAACCGACGTAAATATGCCGGATTTAGCACAGTGCTAATTTCCATCCGCAGTCCCAGACATAAAGATGTGAACTCGCTGAGATGAACCAGAGTCCACATCTTCATAAAGTATTGAAGTGTGGATTCTCGGTTCCCAACAGTTTCCTTTGAGAACTGAAACACACGCCAACACTTACGCAGCAATAAGACATCATTAATTCCCAGACTAAAGAGACGGCTCACTCATAACGTAGTAACATCCCACTTTCTCCGAGGGATTAAGAGCAAAAGAAACAGCTTCTCCCGGAGGTATTCTCCCTGCTTCAGTCAAACATATGTGGATCAATGGAGATCTTAGAAATCTCGAGGCAAACATTGACCATGAGACAAGCATCGACCCAAAGACTTGCAATATTAGCACATCGTGGTCTGATGGTAATTGTGCAATCATGAAAAGTATATTTGACAGCAGGAACCGAGCCAGAGGGAGGAATCTGGTGTATCAAAGTGATGATGATATGGTTTCATGATGATTATTGAAGCAAAGGGACTGAAACTTTGCCTGGGATCCAGAATATACTATACGCTTTTTCACGACTTTATGAAAATATGAGTTTGTTCACAGGTGAGGGGTGTGACTGACAGGAGGATTAGCCAATCAGGGACACACATGGTCTGTTTATATCAAAACAAATATGGCTGCTTCAAGAAAAGAGAACAAAAATTTCTGCAGAATCAATGAGCGAAGCACTGAACTGAGAGATGAAGTATGATGGGATGAAGTCTGAGATTTAGAGCCTGCTTATACAAGAACGGGTAAAAATGACAAAATATTTTATCAGAAGTACCTTTCGTTTAGACGGTGACGGCATTTTGGGGGCTTAAACGCAAAAAACTGAAACCGCCCTCAAAAGTGGAAAACTTGAATACGCTCCGCCGTAGCGTTTTCGTCTACACTGCCCAAGATGCAAAACTCTGGTCAAATCTGCTGACGTCGTGTACGCGTTTACGTCACATCCGTCCATATATCAGTGACTCCCAGTCCACACCTTGTTGCGCCTTCGTTGCTTTGTAGTCTAACGTGATTTGAAGCAATAGTTGAACTTCTTTGTCTGACCACACTATTTTTTTTTGCTACCGGTAGCCATGTTTTGTTTTGCTTTTGGCGGCGCAGATGAGAAGAAGGAAGATTCTACGCATGCACACGGACATAGTGATAATGTATCACAGCACCACCTAGCCGACTGGCATGCATACCCAATCGAATTCCACACACTTTAGCGTCACCGTATGCACGCAGATTTCCTCCCGAAAATGCTCGTCTAAACGCGGAATAAAAAGTGAAGACGCGACACCACTTTTGCGTCTTCTGTTCAGACCGTCATCATATAAACGTAGTATTTAATCAACACAGCTGATTGGACGATCATGTTTGGCTCTGGCTTAAGGTGTGACGGGAGGAGTGGTGACCAGACTGAAATCTGGTATAAAAAACATATAATGCTGACAGTTACTCTACCAGTAATCTGTTTTTAGATATAAATCATGTACAGGTATAAATCCATACATGCCTCTTCATAGTGGAATTCACAGAAAAGAAAAATACAGGTTTACTCAAGCGTGCATGAACCAATCAAAATACAACTCTGAGCGGGTTAACAATGAGAGGAAACTATGACAACACATTTAGGTTATTTTTATGGCTTTATTTTATTACTCATCATCCGCAAATGATGAGTAATGAGTAATGATGTTGTCCTGATGGCTTCATCAAACCGGGACCTCCAATGTGCACTGGGGCGGTTCGCAGCCGAGTGTGAAGCGGCTGGGATGAAAATCAGCTCCTCCAAATCCGAGGCCATGGTTCTCGACCGGAAAAAGGTGGTTTGCCCTCTCTGGGTGGGTGGAGAGTCCTTGCCTCAAGTGGAGGAGTTCAAGTATCTCGGGGTCTTGTTCACGAGTGAGGGGAGGATGGAGCGTGAGATTGACAGGCGGATCGGTGCAGCGTCGGCAGTGATGCGGTCGTTGTACCGGACCGTTGTGGTGAAGAGGGAGCTGAGCCAAAAGGCGAAGCTCTCAATTTACCGGTCAATCTACGTTCCTACCCTCACCTATGGCCATGAGCTTTGGGTAATGACCGAAAGGACGAGATCGCGGATACAAGCGGCCGAAATGAGTTTCCTCCGCAGAGTGGCTGGGCGCACCCTTAGAGATAGGGTGAGGAGCTTGGTCACACGGGAGGAGCTCGGAGTAGAGCCGCTGCTTCTCCACGTGGAGAGGAGCCAGCTGAGGTGGCTCGGGCATCTGTTCCGGATGCCTCCTGGACGCCTCCCTCGGGAGGTGTTCCGGGCATGTCCCACCGGGAGGAGGCCCCGGGGAAGACCCAGGACCCGCTGGAGGGACTATGTCTCCCGGCTGGCCTGGGAACGCCTTGGGGTCCCCCCGGAGGAGCTGGAAGAAGTGTCCGGGGTGAAGGAAGTCTGGAGGTCCCTGCTTAGACTGTTGCCCCCGCGACCCGGCCCCGGATAAGCGGAAGAAAATGGATGGATGGATGGATATTTTATTACTTTATTTAACAGGGACAATATACTGTACATCAGGGGTGCTCAAACATTTTTTGACCCCCTACCCCCACACACACACACCTTAGTCCTGGTTCAGACCTGGTTTAGACCTGGTTTTGTCCTGGTTTAGATCTGGTTTAGTCTTGGTTTAGTCCTGGTTTAGACCTGGTTTAGTCCTGGTTTAGACCTGGTTTAGTCCCGGGCCCCTGCTGTCAGCTAATCTGTCCCTTTGATGCAGAAATAATATGATAATATGACTCACCCCATAAGAGCGCGGTCAGCTCCGTAGTAACAGTTTGCTGTGTTGTCGATAGTTCGCGTATCCATGTGTATTGTGTTGTATATCCACAGACCTTAATTATCCGGAGCTCCGGAGACAGGGACATATCCCGCCTTAAGGTGAGGGATTTTCATGCCTGCAGTGAAGCGGCGAAGCAAGTACTACAGCAACTTGACTTGCGGTGACTTCCGTAAACATTGAGCATGCTCGCTGCGTGTTGACCTCGTCGTGTCCTCCGGGGCGCATGCGCAAAAAATCGAATTTCACAAAAAAATAGGAATTGAGCATTAAGCCCTGACGATCGACTGACACTTGGCTCGCGAGCTACTGGTCAATCGCGATCGACGCATTGAGCACCCCTGCTGTACATGAATAAAGATATATCTGTAATTATTCATTCATTTATTTGCTGTTCTTGGACAGATGTTTATAAATCACCCTAAAAACCAGAGGCCATATTAGAATACATAGATATGTATAAATATGCAATAACCAGTGGTGAAAGTAAGCCGGTGCGCACCGTAACGGCGCACCGGTATAACATTCTCAGCCGGTGCGCAGCACCACTAAAAGAATTGAAACTGAAAAGAATTGAGAACTGAAAGCTACCCGAGTTTCGGGCAGAAACTCTCGTGCAGATATCTGCAGTCTGTTACACAAGGATTGTCAAACTCATTTGACTGTAGCCAGAGAAATAGCCTAGCTTGCGCGGTGGCTGAGTGGCTAGCGCACTAGTTTTATAGCAAGAAGGTTCTGGGTTCGATCCCCGGGTGACTTAGTGTTTTTTTTTTTTTTTTAAACGGTAGTGATGCACTGGACATTATAGCACCTGTAAGAAATGAAAACTACTTTCACCACTGGCAATAACAGACATAAAAAAAAAAACATTTTCGAAAACACACAATGTTAAATCTCTATGATTCAGAGAGAATCTAAATGCTGATTTCTGCTTTTTCACTAACTCTTTTTGCAAATGCCCTGTAAGAGCTGTTGTCATGAAAATCAACTATCTAACAACATACTGTATTTAGAAACCTGTGAATAAAATCACTTAAGCATTTTAAATTTGTCATTTGTCATTTCCTACTCCAAAGTGTACACTCCCTGTCTGCTGCTGACACCTCTAACCCCAATGCCTTCTGGGAAATACGGTCCTTTTTATGTCCTTTGGGTGTTGCGCGGCGGAGTAGATGCAGTACCCTCCACCCCACGTACCCACGGGTGCTCCTCAGGTGACTGAACCCCACCAGCGCCGGGTCACCCTCAATGAGACTCCGATATGCAATGCTTTTCTGTTAGGCACTAAACAGGAGCAGATTGGCTGTTTTGTTCACTATATTTTTGAGAGCTGCCATGCGCGATCTCACAGCGCAAAATGCTGTTACATAAAACATGAGACGAGAATACGGTCAGGGCCACTTCTGTTAGCGTCAGGACTGCAGTGGAGTTGTTTAGAACAATTTCACTGTGACTTTTAGCTATTCTTTTGACTGAATCCACTTAGTTTCAGTCATGTTCCTTGGTGCCTGGTGCTGTAAGAGCTGTTGTCATAAAAAAACATCTGACCAACTATCCATCACTATATGGTCCTGGTCAAACATCCTCTTATATTTTTAATTTTACTTACCATATTCAGTGCTTCTAAACCTGGATTTCCCAATGCTCTCCTGAGCGAGAGCTTGGCCGGCCTGCTCTATTGGTCTATTACTCTTGCTGAATTGAAAAAGTCAATGGAGAGCCATCCATCTTCAGGGGTCAGGCCAGGATAATTAGGCTGGCCTCACTACACCTCTGGGTTTAAATGTGTTTTTAGATTTACCACTGGATTTGCGAGAAGACCTCTAGAAGAACCGCCCATGCATGTTCCTGATTGGCTAATCCACCTGTCAGTCATGCCCATCTGAAGACATCTTCTGCTATAGTTATAATCTATGAAACCCGTGGATCATTAGAGTAGAATTTGTACATTTTAAATCACAATATTAATCAAAAACACTTAATAAATGAATATGAAATTATATAATTATATAAATAATATCTGATTACAGGCCACTTTTGACTCCAGCGAAAGTGTAGACTAACATTGAGCTTTTGTCATCTGAAAAGTGCTAAAGTTTGTGTCATTTGGTGACAACAACTGTATGCCCCGAGCACTCATGTTAGAGATATCGCGAAACTACAAAATCTCCGGATCCAAATGACAGTACCATGTGTGAGTAAATCACGTTGTTTTATTACCGAAATAAGGTTCAGATTGTAAAAACGTTACTATTCCTTTAAGTAAGTATTTTGGATCTTAAAAATTATCAGATATTTACGGATGTTTCCCTTATTTTTAAAGTTTTAAATGGACTCGCTCCACCATTAAAGGAGAAGTAACGTTTTTTACAATCTGAGCCTTATTTCGGTAATAAAACAAGTTGTTTTACTCACCCATAGCACTTTGGTGTCATATGGAGCATTTCCAGAGATGTTTTGACTTGCAATCTCCATAATGTGAGTTCTCGGGGCACATGTTTGCGGTCTCCAAATAACACAAACTTTAGCACTTTTCAAATCATAGAAGCTCGATGTCTTAGTCTACGATTTTGTTTGGTCAAAAGTGGCCTGTAATCCGAGATTTAGCCATAGTTTCGAGTAGAATAGGACGCCAGTGCGCATGTGCGGAGTCACAGCTTATTTCGCTCTCAGCTCCCGGGACCCAAACATGAAACGCAAAGCTGTAAACTATGGATAAATCTCAGATTACAGGCCACTTTTGACTCAAACGAAATCGTAGACTAAGACATCGAGCTTCTATGATTTGAAAAGTGCTAAAGTTTGTGTTATTTGGAGACCGCACGGGGCATATTACATGCTCGGGGAATATATTATATACCCCGGGCTATGGCTAGAAGTCGCGCTAGGCTAACGCAAATCTAAAACATCTCTGGAAGTGCTCCATATGACACCAAAGTGCTATGGGTGAGTAAAACAACTTGTTTTATTACCGAAATAAGGCTCAAATTGTAAAAAAAACATTACTTCTCCTTTAATGGATTTTATGAGTTTAAAAAAAAACTACTAACCAAGTTAACAGGAGAGCATTGACCAGAGGAGATTGGAACATACAGAGACACAAGACCAAACTTGGCCAAATGGTGACGTCTATCAGAGGATCACAGTCATGGAACACATGACCTGCTCATGTCAGGAACTGTGGCTCCTTCTCAACCGTCAAGAACACTCTGAAACACTGGTTGGAAAATAATCAAACATGCTCTCACAGGTAGATGTTCTTCTTCTCGGGGCCTCTTAAACTCAGAGAATGGTCTGCTGTGGTGAACTTGCTGCACTTCTGTCTCTTCTGTGTGTTCCTCTAAATGTTCTTCTGTTCTGACCTGCCTTAGAACAACGGATGTAAAGTAAATATTGTGCTAATTCCTGCATATTTACATAAACTGTCATTTCCTACTCCAAACTGTACGCTCCCTGTCTGCTGTTGACGCCTCTAACCCCATTGCCTTCTGGGAAATGCGGTCCTTTTTATGTTTCCACTCCACGTACCCACGGGTGCTCCTCAGGTGACTGAACCCGACCAGCGCCGGGTCACCCTCAATGAGACTCCGATATGCAACGCTTTTCTGTTAGGCACTAAACAGGAGCAGATTGGCTGTTTTGTTCACTATATTTTTGAGAGCTGCCGCGCACGATCTCACGGCGCAAAATGCTGTTACATAAAACATGAGACGAGAATACAGTCGGGGCCACTTTTATTAGACTGCAGTGGAGTTGTTTAGAGCGATTTCACTGTGACTTCTAGCCATTCTTTTGACTGATTGAATCCTCTTTATTAAATGTATTGGTAGTTGGTTTGAGGTAAATAGGCAGAGGTTCTCAGTTGACTACAAAACCACACCGAATGAATCCTGTAGTAAAAACATGCATAACATACCAATTAGTGAGCACCTGCTAACATATCTGTAAATCGCAGGACATTTGTATGTTAATGTGAAGTGTTTATCGAACCATTATTGGCCATAGTAGCCTGTGTTGAATTTTGTTGATAACGTGTACACTATAAATAATGGGAGCTAGCTACCTACTTTGGCTTATAGCTAATTAGCCTAAGCGACTGTTTTCTGCTGAACTGGTCCTGTTTATTTACTACAGGCCAGGTGTGCCCAGAAGGGTACAACCCCAACCCGATGGCGAGCTGAAAGCCTAAAGAACCTACTCACAACTACTCAACAATAAGCTTCTACAGCAGGGGTGCCAAATTGTTCCACAAAGGGGCCGGTGTGGCTGCAGGTTTTCTTTCCAGCCAACCAAGGCCACACCGTCAACTGTCTGAAGATTGAGATCTGTTGATTAAATGAGTCAAGTCTGGTGTGCTGCTGCTTGATTGGAAAGAAAACCTGCAGCCACACCGGCCCTTTGTGGAACAGTTTGACACCCCTGTTCTACGGTCTGGTAGGGGCTGTTGCAGCGAGTCCACTCCCCACACTGCTCACAACTCACACAACTTCTGTTATACACAAATGGACAATTATCACATGGACATTCCGTTTATGGATTATGGACATTAAGCCCACATCACTGTGGCAAACTATTATTCAATCAGCAGGTTCTCCCCGTGTCTGGGTGGGTTTCGTCTGGGCACTCCGGTTTCCCCCATCAATCCAAAAACATGCACCATGTGCTGCCCACTGCTCCTAATAACAGGATGGGATAAATGCAGAGAACAATTTCTCCTGTGTGAGATCAATAAAGTCATTTTTTCTTCTTGTGGGAGCTGAGAACTGATGATAAAAGTCACTAGCCAAGTGACTATTCCTTTTTGTTTGGGACTTTGTATCCATTATGGTTGCTATTGTTGTATTAACCTCATACATATTCATAAGTGCACTGAATTAGATATCTCAATTTATTCTGCAGATGTATATATTGTAAATAGTGCTGTCAGGCAATTTAAAAAATTAATCTAATCGCATTTTGAGAGAGACAGAGAGAGAGAGAGAGATTTAGGGAGAGAGAGAGAGACTGAGAGAGAGAGAAAGAGAGAGAGAAAGAGAGAGAGAGAGAGATTTAGGGAGAGAGAGACTGAGAGAGAGAGATTTAGGGAGAGAGAGACTGAGAGAGAGAGGAAGAGAGAGAGATTTAGGGAGAGAGAGAGAGTAAGAGAGAGAGAGATTTAGGGAGAGAGAGAGAGACCGAGAGAGAGAGAGATTTAGGGAGAGAGAGAGAGACTGAGAGAGAGAGAGATTTAGGGAGAGAGAGAGAGAGACTAAGAGAGAGAGAGAGATTTAGGGGGAGAGAGAGAGAGAGACTGAGAGAGAGAGAGAGAGAGAGAGAGAGAGAAAGAGAGAGATTTAGGGAGAGAGAGAGACTGAGAGAGAGATTTAGGGAGAGAGAGACTGAGAGAGAGAGGAAGAGAGAGAGACTGAGAGAGAGGGTAAGAAAGAGAGAGATTTAGGGAGTGAGAGAGACTGAGAGAGAGAGAGATTTAGGGAGAGAGAGAGAGAGAGACCGAGAGAGAGAGAGAGATTTAGGGAGAGAGAGAGAGAGAGACCGAGAGAGAGAGAGAGAGAGATTTAGGGAGAGAGAGAGAGAGAGAGAGAGAGAGAGAGAGATTTAGGGAGAGAGAGACTGAGAGAGAGAGAGAAAGAGAGAGATTTAGGGAGAGAGAGACTGAGAGAGAGAGGAAGAGAGAGAGACTGAGAGAGAGAGGAAGAGAGAGATTTAGGGAGAGAGAGAGAGACAGAGAGACAGAGAGAGATTTAGGGAGAGAGAGAGAGTAAGAGAGAGAGAGATTTAGGGAGAGAGAGAGAGAGAGATTGAGAGAGAGAGAGATTTAGGGAGAGAGAGAGACTGAGAGAGAGAGAGAGAGAGAGAGATTTAGGGAGAGAGAGACTGAGAGAGAGACAGAGAAAGAGAGAGATCTACAGAGAGAGAGACAGAGAGAGAGAGTAAGAGAGAGAGAGTTACGGCGAGAGAGAGAGAGAGAGACAGAGAGATTTAGGGAGAGAGAGAGAGTAAGAGAGAGAGAGATTTAGGGAGAGAGAGAGAGAGAGAGAGAGAGACCGAGAGAGAGAGAGAGAGAGAGATTTAGGGAGAGAGAGAGAGAGACTGAGAGAGAGAGAGATTTAGGGAGAGAGAGAGAGAGAGACTGAGAGAGAGAGAGAGAGAGATTTAGGGAGAGAGAGAGACTGAGAGGAAGAGAGAGAGAGAGATTTAGGGAGAGAGAGACTGAGAGAGAGAAAGTAAGAGAGAGAGAGATTTAGGGAGAGAGAGAGAGACTGAGAGAGAGAGAGATTTAGGGAGGGAGAGAGAGACTCAGAGAGAGAAAGATTTAGGGAGAGAGAGACTGAGAGAGAGGAAGAGAGAGAGAGAATTAGGGAGAGAGAGAGAGACAGAGAGAGAGAGAGATTTAGGGAGAGAGAGAGAGAGACAGAGAGAGAGAGATTTAGGGAGAGAGAGAGAGAGAGACTGAGAGAGAGATTTAGGGAGAGAGAGACTGAGAGAGAGGAAGAGAGAGAGAGATTTAGGGAGAGAGAGAGACTGAGAGAGAGAGGAAGAGAGAGAGAGAGATTGTGAGTGAGCAAGAGATTGAGCAAGCGAATAAACCCACTTTGCGATTGATTTGGTCAGTTTTCAAGTGTTCGCTTCGCTCGTTCGTTTCTCAAATTCTGCAAACGTGGTTTGGTGAAGTGCGCACTATCACCGGTAACGATGGAACTTGTCCGGACGTGTTTGTCGTTCAAATGATCCTTCAGGCTGGAGCAGCTTCGGTGATCGGAAAATTCTTTTTTACAAAAGCTCCAAATCACGGCGTTCTTGTTGATCGTTCCGTTTTCATTCTTCTTATAAATAAACTTGCCGCTCAAAGGCCCTGGCAGCGATTTGCTCACCGCACGCCAAATTTAAATTGCGCGCTCTTTGAATTGCCACTCATAATTAACTGCGTTAATTTTTATAACGCGTTAATTTGCAGTGTAATTAAGGTAATTGTAAATATTGGGTGTATATAGTTATTTGTCTGTTCACATCTTTTTCTTATTCACTATATGGCACCAGCTACTAAACGTAAATATTCAGTTTCTTGTGTATTTTTACTGGTATTTTTTACTCCCAGAGAGCCATGTCCTATTCTTCTGGCCCTAGTCCGTACACTTTACACCTATGCACCTAGCCCGTACATCTTACACCTATGCAACTTCCCCCTTTGTTGCTAGCATACACCATAGATATGCTACATAAACAACAGCCATACTTTATTCATACCTTTTTCAATAAACCATTAATCTTAACTCGCCTTCCCTGAGCACTCAAACATACAGTATTTTGTTCAGATTTTGTCCAGATTGTTGCATCAGCACAATTATTTATACAAAAAACTACAAGCAAACACTGCTCATCTGAAAAAAGACGTACAAGTCATGCAATTCACTCCCGAGAGTAGAGCATAGGGCCCAAAAGAGAGCACAAGTTTACTCATGCATGACATTTAAACCTCTTCCTTTGGTAACGTGGTAGAAAGCTCCAGAAATCACTTTTGCTCAATACCAACCAAAAGTGCAAGGAAGTAACGAGGTGCTCCAAAATAAATGACATCTTACATTGTGTTTCTTGCGTGGAGCATTGAACCTTTAACAGAATTCAGAGAGAGGTCGTCAATTGCACTTCAGAACTTTGAGATTCAGAACTGACCTCCATAAAAGTCTATATGCATTTTTTATTACAATGACGTTAAACTAAAATGTAAAATAAAGTGTGTTAAAGTGACCTTTGAAATGAGCCTTTGGGCATGAATAAACTGTGTCCAGAGTTAGTGTGTGTGAGGTGAGGGTCAGGGCGGTGTTATTTTGGCTGCTGGATAAGAGAGCTCATCTGCATACAGATCAGACAATGTCATCGCAAGTGCTCTGTAAAAGTGGGTTTAATGTTTGCAAAAGTCCTCAAATTACCTTATATTTTACCTTAGATTCCGGGTGTCACTGGAATGGAACTTCATAACTTTTAAAATTAACAGCTTTTAATGCTATGGCTGTTTATTCTTTTGCTGTTTTTCACCTAATAAAGCTGCCATGTTTGTTTTGACAACGAAGGATTATTCTCTTTTCTGATTGGTTCCTCCACATGTCAATCATGCCTGAAATGGTTTTATATGCCCCTGAGAAATAGTGTGAGGAGCTAGAGCCATATTCGGACGGGATTAGTTTTATGGGGTGACATGGGGCGAAGTAATAATTACCAGGGAATTTAGTCCTGTCTGAACGCGCCGTGTCCGAGTATGTCTGAGAAATTTACAGCGAGTTTCACCTTCTGTAAAACGGTCTGCAGGAACTACCATAGGTCATATTAATCCCGTGTGAATGCGACCCTCGGTAAAGATGTGTGTAATATTTCGTCACATCCGACATAATTTACCGCAATTTTCAAACATGGACGAGCTTGAAGCCCTTTGTTTTTCCGGCAAGCAAAATGATCTACCTCAAACAAACGCACACATTGACCAATGAAAAAGCCCAAGAGGTAAAAATCAGTCATCAGAGGCATGAAACTTCTGCTTGTTTTAGGTAATATATGCTCTATTAGTCCTGATTAGGGGCAATAATTTGCATAGTTCGCTAATATTTCACATAGGCTAATCATGACTTCTTTATCTATCGTGCACGGCGACGAATACGTGACGGCAGAGCATAAACAAACTCCTCCCATGTCAAATAAATATTACGGACATTTCTTGTCCTGTGTGAATGGGCTCATCCCCCTGTAAAACTAATCCCGTCTGAATAGGGCTTAAAGGAAAAGTAACGTTTTTTACAATTTGAGCCTTATTTCGGTAATAAAACAAGTTGTTTTACTCACCCATAGCACTTTGGTGTCATATGGAGCACTTCCAGAGATGTTTTAGATTTGCGTTTAGCCTAGCGCGACTTCTAGCCATAGCTCGGGGCATATAATATATTCCCCGAGCATGTAATATGCCCCGTGCGGGCTCCAAATAACACAAACTTTAGCACTTTTCAAATCATAGAAGCTCGATGTCTTAGTCTACGATTACGTTTGAGTCAAAAGTGGCCTGTAATCCGGGATTACAGGCCTTTTGTTACAGCCATAGTTTACAGCTTTGCGTTTCATGTTTGGGTCCCGGGAGCTGAGAGCACACTCCGCACATGCGCACTGGCGTCCTCATCTACTCGAAACTATGGCTAAATCTCGGATTACAGGCCACTTTTGACCAAACGAAATCGTAGACTAAGACATCGAGCTTCTATGATTTGAAAAGTGCTAAAGTTTGTGTTATTTGGAGACCGCAAACATGTGCCCCGAGAACTCACATAATGGAGATCGCAAATCTAAAACATCTCTGGAAGTGCTCCATATGACACCAAAGTGCTATGGGTGAGTAAAACAACTTGTTTTATTACCGAAATAAGGCTCAGATTGTAAAAAAAAAAAACTTTACTTTTCCTTTAAATCACACAGGTGGAGCTCGGGATAGAGAAGCTGCTCCTCCATGTCGAGAAGAGCCAACTAATCAGCCAGCTCTGGCATCTGTTTAGGATGACTCCTGGATGCCACCAGGAGGAGGTCCCAGAGAAGACCTAGGACAGGGGTGTCAAACTCATTCTGGTCTGGGGGGCCGTATCCAACCTACTTTGATCCCAAAGGGGCCGGATCAGAAAACTCATGGCAAATATACCACAAAAATAGCAACATGTCCAAATATTTGTGCAGAGAAACGCAAATCTTATTACAGAAGTCTTTTTTTATTTGATGAACTCTTTCTTTTACAAAATATTATATTATGAACAACCTGAAATTTTAAGAAAAATGCAATTTCAACACAATGTTTTAACATTAACTTGTATGCATTTCACAGAATTTAGTCATGCTTTAGTCTTCATTGCCCTTCCTGTATTATGATAAAAGGAGAAGTTCAATTTGTCAACTGGACAAAGTTTGTTTGGTTGAAAACGTTTCGCCGCTCATCCGAGAGGCTTCGTCAGCTCTAATTAGAATGCTGGTAAGACACTTGCTTATATCTTGCTGCAGGGAGGAGCTAACTAGCTAACTACTTTCCGAAACTATCTCATTGGTTTCCATCTTTTGTTTCTCTGGCGTCTAGATAACGATCCCTATTCATCCCTACGACTGTTTTTCACACCTCTGGCCCTGACCTGACTAGCCCTATTGTTCCCCTGTTTGCTTGATCTAGGCTTAAGAATGGAATTATAGATGGGAGACAAATTATGTCTGACTCCACCATTTCTGTTCAGAGAAGGATTCTCTTTTTTGACAAAAATAGCCTCTTTAACTCCCCTCTCAAACCAATTCTTTTCCCTGGCTAAGATCTGAACCTCACTGTCCTCAAAAGAATGGCCCGTGGCTTCTAGGTGAAGATATACGGCAGATGACGGTCCACTCTGGCACGCCCGTCTGTGTTGGTACATCCTCTTGTGAAGTGGCTGCTTGGTTTCCCCAATATAGCGCTCACTGCAGTCTTCACTACACTGAATGGAGTAGACCACATTGCTTTGTTTGTGGCTCGGTGTTCTGTCCTTTGGGTGGACGAGTTTTTGTCTTACAGTGTTTGTGGGTTTGAAATAAACTGGGATTTCATATTGTCTGAAAATCCTCTGTAGTTTTTCCGACACACCGGCCAGGTACGGAATCGCTACCCCTTTCCTCCTGGGTTCGGATTCTCTATTATCTTGTTTCTTGCCCTTGTCTCTCTTGGTTTTGTTAACAGCCCATTTGGGATAACCACAAACAGAGAGGGCTTCCTGCACATGTTGTTCTTCTTTCTCCTTACCCTCTGTGCTTGTGGGAACCACTTGGGCCCTGTGTTGTAATGTCCAAAAAACACCCAGTGGGTGTGCTGCAGTGGGTCCACTATATAGTCCAAATGTGCAATTTTTCTACATTTACTTATTTTATTATTATTACTTATCTTGTCTGCATGCACTTTTTTGTTCTAACTTTCTTTTGCACTTAACTGCCTGGAGCTAATGTGGCAAGTGAATTTCTCCTGTGTGAGATCAATAAAGTCTTATTTTATCTTATCTTCTTCTATTGCTGATGGGGGAAGATGTTGACCCGTCCATTTCCAATCTCATCTCGTTGTATAAATACAATGCCAAATAAAGCATTCATTCATTCATTTGTGCCGCTCTGGTGGGAGGGGCCACGCACAGAGGGGCTGGAGACGCTGCTATGCTAAGCTGTCCAGAAAATTACCAATATTTAAATAGAAAATTAAAATATAATTAAATAATTAAATATTTTAATAGAAAAATCAGCCAAGGGCCAGATTAAAGGTCTTGGAGGGCCGCACGTTTGATACCCCTGACCCAGGACATGTTGGAGGGACTCCCATTTCTGCATTTCATTTCTCTTTCCTCGCTTCCTTCTCCTTCATTCCTCTCCTCGATTCTGCAGGAAATGGCTGAGGAAGTCCCACCCACAGAGGAGACACAAGGAGGAGAATATGAGCTCCTCACCAATAAAGTTTGATTCTTTCATCTGATGTCTGCCTCCTGAAGCCTCCCTCAGGCTTACTCCTTCTTTCCGTGGTTTTCTTTGGGATACCACTTACTTGATTGGCAGCCGAAAAATGGGGGATCAAGGAAAGGAGTCAAGGAGAAGGAAGCGAGGAAAGAGGATTGAGATGCGGCCCCTGTCTCTAGGCTGGCCTGGAGCATAACCTACGATCTGTAATACCATGAAAACAACAATAACAAAAAACGTACACATGGTAGCTTTAACATGGTGCTGAAATATGACTAATGAAATCTCCAACCAAATATTTTAATGCCGACCAGATAATTCTCTGATTTTTAAGTATGTTTAATTTTTTCCCCATTTCTTGCAGCAGGTTTCTCCATTTCCTGCCTGGATATCCGTCAACTGGTCGTCCCAATCAAAGCCTGATCAGTGAGACTGTTTTGTCTCATCTCCGGGAGACACTACACGACTGCCTCTTATGTTTTTACTCGCCGCAGTCAACAAAATGAACTGGAGCACCACTTCTTTAATCCAAAAGAGTCTCTCTGCTCCCACCGACCCGCCTGCTAAATTATCATCAAATAAAGCCGAAATTAAACTGCGCTCAAAATAATCTACTTTCAAATTGGGAAAGATGCATGGTGACGTGTGTTTATCCGATCTGACAAATCCCTGGGACAATTATTGCAAGAGGACTGAGCAAAATATCATCATAAAATACACAATATAGGTCTATAATAACAGATTATTGGAGTTAGAGACAGTTCAGTTGTCAGTTGTGTCTCCTTGCTTGGCCCTGCGGTGCACTCTGTCCCCAGATCATACAGTACATTCCACATGCAGCTGCTTTCACTTACTTTCACAATAGTCTATTGTATCCGAACAGGGCCCAGTCCACCTCACAGTGCATGTGTTGGCAGTGTTTCAGGACAGAAAGTACAGTTTCTGGACATGGACCTTTTGTTAACTCATTCAGTGCCGGAGACGTCTATTGACGTCCCCTCGAATCCAACCGTTGAGTGCCGTGACGTCTATAGACGTCAATTGCTTTTTTCAGCGGGGGTTGCTAGGTTACGGCCTGGAGCAACTTTTGAGGTGTAATTCACATCTCTCAACCTGTAGATGGCGATGTTGTATCATTATTAGCCGATCAGAGCCGGGGAAGAAAGGAGGAGTGCAGCGTGTGTATGGTGTATTGGCCAGAGTAGTAAGATGGCGAGGCCAGAGAACCCGGAAAAGCAGACAACTGTTGATCAGCGCCTATGGAGCGATCAGATCGCTCTTGGGACCCAGGATCCTGGATCAGAGGATCGCAGAGACAAGCCGGATCAAGCAGCGAGGTCTGAGCAGAGATCTGCTGTGCCCGAGGAGGGGGCGTGTCATGTGTGCGCTGCGCGGATCAGGGAGTCTCTTCAGAACTACAACAGCTCCAGAGAAGAAGTTTACTGACTTGGAGCAGTGATGCTGCTGTATGGTAATTGTAATGAATGAAGTTGTGTGTGTGTGTGTGTGTGTGTGCGTGCGTGCGCGCGTGTGCGTGCGCGTGTGCGTGTGTAGCTGTGTGTGTGTAAAGGTTTATGCATGGGCTTGTGTGTATGTACATATATATGTGTGTGTGTGTGTGTGTGTGTGTGTGTGTGTATTAGTTTTTATTATGGGTCTGTACTCTGGGCCTCAGACAAATCCTCAAAGTTCTATTTTATAGGAAAAGATATTATATCCTGTAAACATCTCTTGGCACTATTGATTTGAACGAATTTTCAATTCACAGAGCCTTATATTCTTATATTTGTAAATAAAAAATGTACTTTGTCATCAAAAATCTCTTTCTCTGTTATTTTAGATGTTTGAGGTGTCACTAAATCGATAAATATTGATGTCAAAGTCACTGATCTGCTCGAAATCCTTCTCTGAACTAAACGCTCGTTTTCTCCATTTCTTGCTCAAAAACCAGTGTTTTTGCTGAAACTTCCCTATGTTCTACTATCAGTTATTTGAGAACCGAAAAGGTTAGAAACATAATTTTTTTTCCAGGTGAAAGAAGAGAGTTGACACTTTATTTTGATGTGTCCCATGTTTATATAGTCAAAGAACTCAGTATTCTGTTGGTCTTGGAAAATCAGTGAAATTCTACTGAATCCGCTGGCACTCTGGGGTTAGAATTCTGAAAACAGGCCGGCAGTGAATGAGTTAAAGGGATAGTGTGTTGTTTTTTTGTTGTTGTTGTTTTTATGTTAATCTGTATGGGTTTCCTTCTAAAAGTGTTGTGTGGAAACACTAGCTTACCGCTGACAGTCTCGTCACAGCCCGGTTCTCTCTGGTTCTGGAGCTCACGTAAGTAGGTCCGGTAAGTTCGCGGGGACAGTTAATAAAGCTTGTTTTCCTTCGCAAAACAACATTTGTCCAAAAAGTGATGTATATTTCCATCACAAACATTTGTCTGAAAAAATCCAGCAGCCTATTTTCCCTAATTCGCATGGTTCCCTTTTCTCTTAGAGTTGTATCACTGCGCGTAGCCTAGCCTATAGCCTGTTCACTTGTAAACATCCGCTAACGCCGTACCGCATCTGCTGTATACATCCGCTTACAAGTGGACAGGCTAATAGAGCTAACGTGGGTGGAGTGATACGAATCTAGAGAAAATATGCGAATGCGTATTAGGCAGCTGGATTTTTGTTTGTGACGGAAATATACATCACTTTTTGGACAAATGTTGTTTTGCGAAGAAAAACAAGCTTTATTTCCTGTCCCCGCAAACTTACCGGACCTGCTTACGTGAGCTCCAGAACCCGAGCAGAATCGGGCTGAGACGAGACTGTCAGCGGTAAGCCAGTGTTACCGCATAACACTTTTAGAAGGGAACCCATACAGATTAACACCTTCAGCGGATGTCTACGCCGAAGTTTACAAGTGAACAGGCTGATAGAGTTAACATGGGCGTAGCGATACGAGTGGAGAGAGACAATACGCGAATGTGAAATACGCTGCTGGATGTTTCGTGGACAACTGTTTCGGATGCAAATATATCACCTTTCTAACAAATGTTTTGTTTTGAGAAGAAAAACAAGCTTTATTTCATGTTCCAGGGAAGTTACCGGACCTACTTACGTGGGCTCCAGAAAGCGAGCCGAACCGGGATCAGCTGAGAGTGTCAGAGGTAAGCCGGTGTCAACACACGTAACTTTTAGAAGAAAACCCATACAGATTAACATAAAAAAACACACTATCCCTTTAAGCAACCAAGTCTAAGTCCAGCACAAGATATAAAAACCGCACATTCCAGCAGACGCCATATGTTTTCGTCCAACATCAAATATGTAGCAGAAATAAAAACTTCAACTAGCAAAGCAGTTTTATTACATTACTTTATATCTCCAACTAAGATATCGACTCAACCAATATTTGGGAGCCTGTATAGTTTTCAGTATTTTTCAGTTGGTAGTTAGTTTGTTTGTCCACTGATCTGATTGACCTCCCACAGACTAATGCTGCCATTGTGTCCTTGGGCAAGACACACTTTTGTTCAGCCTATATATTAATGACCTCCCATCTGTGTGTGACGAAGTTGGTGTCCAGATGTATGCGGACGACACCGTCATTTACACGGACGGGAAGGATCATGAACACGTGGCAGCCAAATTATCAATGGCAAAGGAAAAAATTGCAACATGGTTGAAGGACTCTTGTCTAACACTGAATGTTGGTAAAACAGCCCCAATATTTTTCTCCACAAAACAAAATAAAAGGACATATCCCTTAATCACAGTAAATGGCAAAACTATTAAAAATGTTGATGAACACAGATATCTCGGTATCATTTTAGATAATAGACAAAGTTTTCAAAAACACATTATAAAGGTTTGCCATAAAATAAAATATGATCTGTCTACTTTTAGATCCATAAGAAATTCCCTGACAAAACAAGGAGCAAAAATCTAAATGCAGTGATACTACCTTTTTTAATTTTTGGTGTTTCATGCTGGTCACAAGCCAACCAAACCACAAGAATCTCTTTATAAGCACTTAAGATTCTAGATCGGAAACCACGGAAATACCATCACTGTCAGATAATAACTAAACATAAAATGCTCAACTTTGATAATACAATTAAACTGGCCAATCTAAGGTTATTATTCAAGATTATCAATAATGTGGCACCACCATTGAAAAAGTTTATCTATTTAACATCTGATCAGGTGGTCAGAACAACCAGGTCAACGATCAATGGCCAATGTGCAATACCAAAAAGGAAAACATCATTAGGACAATCAGCATTTTCATTTAAAACAATCTCAGAATGGATCAAACTTCCAACTGAGCTAAAATTATGGAAATGCTTAAAAAAATTTAGCCTGGAAATTAAACAACAATTTCTAAGATTGCAGACGTGTCAGCGTTAAAGACTGGACATGAGAAGGGGGCACAGGTATCGGGGAAAGAGTTTAAATTATTTTTTACTAATTGATGAAATGTATCACCGCCACTGTAAATATGATGAATTGAATTGTTTTTATGCTTTATGTTCATTGTTTGTGATGTTGTTTGTCTCAGGGACTGCAGATGGAAATTAGCTCCAAGAGTCTGGCACAAAGCATCTTTTCATATTTTTTTGTGATTAATGCTCCCGTACATTGTCCCTGTCAAATAAATCAAATAAACTGAACAAACTAAAACTTAACCCACGTCACCCTCAGTGTCTGCATACCCTGGTGTTGAACCTGTATGTAAATGGGTGAGCGGTTTCTTGACGTAAAATGGTTTGAGTGTCCAATACCAGTATCAGAATGGTGCATTCCAATGTAGCACCGCATTTACCTCGCTGGTTTTCTAGGATTTGTTGTTGGCATAATATTTAACAGGAATCACACAAAAAATAATAGTTAGTAAAGCAATGAGTGTCGGTCTGTCTCCATCTGAAGTGTGCTCCAGTCTGTGGACTCCAAACAGTCTCTAAGTGTCTCCTCAGAACCAACAATGACACTTCTTCATAGACCATGTGGGTATAGGCTGCCTCTTCATCTCAGGAGTGTACTGGGCCAATAGACATTGGGGGAAGTGATATATGCATGATTAAAGGTTTATATTACGCAAAAAATGACTCTTAAGCCATGTTATAATACTGTTATCTAATCAAAAACATGCCCAAAGTTGTGATTTGCTTCATTCACATGTTTGAAAAACCCTTCTCTGTCCCATTTTGTGATGTTATGAAGCTGAAGTTTCAAAGTCAACAGCTCCTTTTACCTTTCGTTCAGTCGAGATGGGGCAATTTCAGGGCTGAAATTATCCACATGATTCTAGTGAAGGTGTGTGGAGTGTTTTCCGTTTGAGAGAAGAACTCAAGGGCCTAAATAAGCAGAATTTGTGTGATACATGTGTGAATGAAACGAAACACAACTCCAGATATATTTGTGATATAACAGGACACAAGACATCCCGGGGGCATTTTGAGTTATTCACAGATTCTGAAAGTGTAGATTCTAAGCTTTTCAACGATGCCTTACACATGGAAATCTGACAATCTGACCTGAAGTTGTGGCCATTTGAAAGCGGGACATCTCAAAATAACGATCTTGAGAAAAAGCTTCTCTAAAGATCCTCTTGTCCAGGTCTTCAGAGCTAAGCCCTCCCCCATCACTGACATTACTGTGGCGTTTACATTCAGGAAAGGTCAGAATTATACTTTGTTAAAATGAAAATGCTTTTATAACAAAAAGTCCATATAATCATTTAATAATTCAATAATTAAGTTAAATTAAGTTAAAAACTTGAGTTAAAAAGTTAAGTTAAAAATCACCTGTATTGTCAATTTAATACAATACAAAATAGTATAGGACACTACACACACACACACACACACACACACGCACACACACACATACACACACACACACACACACACACACACACCTGTCCTGGTTTAGTCCTATTTTAGTCCTGCTTTAGTCCTGCTTTAGTCCTGCTTTAGTCCTGGTTTTAGTCCTGGCTTTAGCCCTGATTTAGTCCTGGTTTTAGTCCTGGTTTAATCCTGGTTTAGTCCTTGTTTAGTCCTTGTTTAGTCCTGGTTTAGTCCTGGTTTATTCCTGCTTTAGTATTGCTTTATTCCTGGTTTAGTCCTTGTTTAGTCCTTGTTTAGTCCTGGTTTAGTCCTGGTTTATTCCTGCTTTAGTATTGCTTTATTCCTGGTTTAGTCCTGGTTTTAGCCCTGATTTAGTCCTGGTTTTAGCCCTGGTTTTAGTCCTGGTTTAATCCTGGTTTAGTCCTTGTTTAGTCTTGGTTTAGTCCTGGTTTATTCCTGCTTTAGTATTGCTTTATTCCTGGTTTAGTCCTGGTTTAGTCCTGGTTTATTCCTGCTTTAGTATTGCTTTACTCCTGGTTTAGTCCTTGTTTAGTCCTGGTTTATTCCTGCTTTAGTATTGCTTTATTCCTGGTTTAGTCCTGCTTTTAGTCCTGGTTTAGTCCTGGTATAGTCCTGGTTTAGTCCCATTTTGGTCCTGGTTTAGTCCTGGTTTAGTTCTAGGTGTTTAAACGGGTTTAACCAGCACTTTAACTAGCACATTCTGCAAAAAAATAAAATCACAAATTTTGAAAAAAAAACAAACAAAAAAAAACCTAAAAACTATCTGTGTTTCACTAATCCTGAGTTGTGGACTCTTTCCGGGTGCTCAGTCACATTTTTGATGAAGAAGAAAATAGAGCAATATGGGCCCTTGAAAGTCTTTGGCACTAAACGACGTAGATTCTGCAGCAGTAGATAGCATTTTGTCATGATACTAAAATTGCAAACATGAGTTCTACACAAAAGAGACTCGATCTTCAAGACCGATTCCACTACTACAATGATATAAAATCACTCTTTATTTAGACAGTACGATGTGATTTTTGTACACATGTGATTTTCGTAGATTGTCGAGGCTCCATAGGGGTCCATGGGCGTATACTAGTCTATGTGCTCTAATACTTGTTCTGATACAGCTCAAGATCATTCTAAAGCTCCAGGAAAGGTTCATTTCTGCCCTGTGAATGGACTTTTTAGTATCAATACCTGCTCAAATGACCGATCTAGTTTCGATACTAGTTTTACTTTTAACGACCCTAGTAAATGCATTGCGGATAAAAGCCTTAAACGCTGATACCAATTTGTTCTTACGCTTTGAACCCATGCTGTTCCGCTGACATTTATCCACATTTGAACCCTGCCATTTTCACGATACGTCACCTTCCACTGACAAATCATTTTAATAAGAAAACAGCCCGACAGAGCCCTCATCCTCCCCGTACCCAGAAGAGCTCTAAAGGACACCATAGTCATCCATCCTGCCTTATAACTGCGCGAGCCTCCAGCACAGCTCAGCACAGCGCCCCCGAGCAGAGCACGGACGACGGAGAGTGAGGGTCACATTCCTGCACTGCATTTATTAAGTCTTCACATTTTGGTATTATTATTATTCCCTAAACATAATGTACTAAAATATACTATAGATGAGATACATTACCAGTCAAACGTTTTTTGTTTTTTTACTTTTTTGATGCATATGGATGGAAGAAATCAAATATATGAAGTAAGATATATGGACTGAGGAGTTCAAGTATCTCGGGGTCTTGTTCACGAGTGAGGGGAGGATGGAGCATGAGATTGACAGGTGGATCGGTGGATCGGTACAGCGTCGGCGGTGATGCGGTCGCTGTACCGGACCGTTGTGGTGAAGATGGAGCTGAGCCAAGAGGTATGGTTTATTTATTTGCACAGGGACAGTGCACAACATTTCATTGACCTTTGAAATAAACAAAATAAAGATGCATGGTGCCAGATTATAGCAAAAATGCTAATTTCCACCTGTAGTCGCAAAGGCAAAGCTCTCGATTTACCGTCAGTCTACGTTCCTCCCCTCACCTACGGTCATGAGCTCTGGGTAATGACCGAAAGGACGAGATCGCGGATACAAGCGGCCGAAATGAGTTTCCTCCGCAGAGTTGCTGGGTGCTCCCTTAGAGATAGGGTGAGGATCAGTCACACGGGAGGGGCTCAGAGTAGAGCCACTGCTCCTCCACGTCGAGAGGAGCAGCTGAGGTGGCTCGGGCATCTGTTCCGGACGCCTCCTGGACGCCTCCCTCAGGAGGTGTTCCGGACATGTTCCACCGGGAGGAGGCCCCGGGGAAGACCCAGGACACGCTGGAGGGACTATGTCTCCCGGCTGGCCTGGGAAGGGGAGGAAGTGTCTGGGGTGAAGGAAGTCTGGGAGTCCCTGCTTAGACTGTTGCCCCCACGACCCGGCCCCGGATAAATGGAAGAAAATGGATGGATTGAAGATATATGGAAAAGGAATAAAAATAAAAAAGGTTCAATAAGTTCAAAAACGTATATAACTTAAGAGAATATAAGACAGAAATAGAGTTTCACTTTTTCATTACTACATTATTCCATATATCTTGCTTCATATATTTGAGGTCTTCTGTGTATATGAAATGTAGAAAGTAGTAAAAAAAAAAAGAGAGAGAGAAAGAGTGGTAGTGTACAGTATATCCTTGGTTTTAAGTTGTAAGATGGAAAAGTGTATTAAGAATTATAACACTCCACCAACATGGTTTGCAGGCGTAGGTTTTAGTAAATTAATAAAACTGTAGAAGTAGTGGGCAGTGGGCGAAAAATAAAGGTTGATCTGCAATATGACGTTTTGACCTTAAGTAATTAAAGATGACTCAAACATGCACAAATCAATCCCAGTGCAACTTGGAGAGGGTAAACGAAAAGGAGAAAGAAGAATAACATGATTAAAAGCTTTGAAAAGTCCAGTTTGTATAATAGGTCTGCTTTGAAATCTTTTGTCCAGAATTAGATTTTCATTTGCGACATTTTACTGAATTTGGAGCAACATTTTCCACTAAAAGGTCACGTCGGACAAGAGTATAATTCTTGTTTTGATATAGAGAAAAACAGTAACCTTATTAAGCTGTTAATAAAAAAAGAAACATCATCAAAGACCTATCATCTTTCTTATGTAGAGATGACTCAAATGTTCCACTGTGCGTCACAACTCTTTATTGAATCAGCCTCTCTATAGAATCAAGTGGAGAGTATCAGATTCTAACTGTTCATCGTGTCTGAAACATGAGCCTGTGCTTCATGGCCCTGTGCAGCCGCTGTGTCCCCCTGAAGAGTCATCATCACGGGCTGCGATCAGGGGCTCGACCGGAGCACGGCCCGGCTCCAGGCGTGGGACGCTGGGGCCAGATAAGCAGCTTTTCAGGCTCTGCGGCCCTCTGGATCTGCCCCCGGATCTGCCCTTGGATCTGCCTCCATCTCAGCTCACGAGGAGAGCTGCCGGTCCACGTGGAGCTCATATGGAAACTGCTATCAGTGTCACCACAGGGAGGCTCAGAGGCAGCGCGGGCACTCACACTGAACAATCACTTTTATAAGGCTTTATAGTGAGAAAGTCAAATGTAAATGCTCATGCTATGTTTAAAGAGCTTACGTTATTTTATAATATGTGACTGACCACTGCAAAAAAAAAAAAAAGTTGCTCAGGGCAAACAGGAGAAAATCCCGTTAGAAGCATTTTATTTTTTTCAAAATTTGTGATTTTTTTTTTTTTTTTTTTTAGCCAAATGTGCTAGTTGATCATGAAGAAACCACTCCATGTTTCAGATAACAGCATTGGTTGCTTTAAAAGCATATGTTTTGACTTTGTTTAAAACTAATACAAACGTATGTTAACATTTTACAAGAACGTGTTAAACTTTCATTGGAAACAGTAAAAAAAAAAAAGTGTAAAAGTAGAAAATATGTACAAAATTTTGCAATTGAAAAGCATAATAGATTTTTTTTTTCCCCAGGGGTAAAACTAATAAATAAAATCACCAGTATTTATTAACTTTTTTTATTTATTTTGTAACATTTATACACCTATATTATGCTATGCTCATGCCAATAGTGTTTTTTTGTTATGTAATTAATTGAAATTTTGTACAAAATATAAAAAAAATAAAAAGTAAAATAATTAGCATCATAGAAAAGGTTTTGTAATCTTTTGTAGTCTGATAGTTCACTTGCTTTGGGCTGGACCAATTTTGGTGCGGTTCGCTTTCACACTGCACTTTTTTGTAAGTGGACCAACATTTGTAAACAAAACCACGTGTGCTGAGGTCGTTCAGCCATTGGACAGAAATGAGCCGTGTCAAAGCGCTGTGTCCAAACAAGTGAAGGAGGAGAATCATGGTGTTACGTGCTGTTTTCATTGTCGTCATAGTGATATGGTTTGCACAGTTTTTACAGTTCGCACAAATGTTTGAGCAGCATCGTGAGGTTTACACTATTGTACAATCAATTTCCAAACGACGAAGACACAGGGCAAGACGGCTACGGAGGACAGCGCTCATGAGCGCGCATCAAGTTGTGACTCTTGCTCTTCACGCAAAACGTAATTACCATAATTACCATACTGGTGCTACTGGCCATTCACGTGACGATTAGCACTCTTTTGTTTTCATTTTCCGTTGTGAGCAAACCTCGTGAATACTTAAGCTGAGTAGCTGCATGTAAAGTATTGCGGATGAGCTGAATCGTGGCTGTTTTACCAGACGCCGATCTGTCGGCCTCGCACAGAGGAGCTGATCATAAGATATCAGATGTTTTATCTACAGTAACATTTGAAGAGGATAAGGACAGTGAAATGGAAAATCTTTAACTTTGACTGTAAATGCTACGTAAGAATGAAGGAGAACTCTCTCCTCGGACCACATTCAGTCAGAAACTTTCTCCTTATCAAAAAGGAGAAGTGTTGTGTTTTGTTCTGTTCACACACGTTACAAGTCCTGCATATTAAGGCTGAGTTCTTCTCTCAAACAGAAAACACTATGTTCCACATTGTGATGTCATGTGGTAATACAGGAAGTGCTCACTGTATTTTTAAATTCCATACACCTTCACTAGAATCAGTCGAATCATTTGGATGGTTTCAGGTAACTTGAAATCTACCACTACATGACATCACAAGGTGGACCAGAGCATTTTGAGCTTTGGAGATGTAGACAGACTAATAATAAAGTGTTACTCAAACATGTGAATGAAACAAAACACATCTCCAGGTCTGTTTTTTAGGAGGCAACAGCACTGTCACATGGCTCACAAGAATCAATTTATAATATTGAACCTTTAAAATGTGTATAGATTTTTGTTTCGTTTTTTTCTGGACAGAGAGACAGAGAGACAGAAAGAGCGAGACCGAGAGAGAGAAAGATACAAGAGAGAGAGACAAAGGGCGAGAGCAAAAGAAAAAGAGAGAGCGTCCAAGGCAATAATCCTGTAGGTCTATGGAGGGAAAAGTTTGCCAAAAATATTTGTTGTTTTCAATAATGTGTCTTGTTTGAGCAGAGCAGAGGAGGGAGGGAGGTCGGGTCTAATACAAGTCTCAGTCCACTGTGGCGGCCATCTGGTCTCTCTCTGGGGAAATGAGACAGAGATGTGTGAAACTCGAGTCTGCGTACATAAAACAACACAATGTCAGTGTATGACTTTGTTTAAAACAAATACAAAACATACACTTACATTTTACAAGAAAGTGTTAAACTTTCATTGGAAACAGTAAAAAATTGCATAAAAGTAGAAAATATGTGCAAAATTTTGCAATTGAAAAGCATAATAGATTTTTTTTTCCCCCAGGGGTAAAACTAATAAATAAAATCACCTGTTTTTATTAACTTTTTTCTTTTTTTGTAACATTTACGCACCTGTATTATGCTATGCCCATGCCAATAGTGTTCTTTTTATGTAAATAATTCAAATTTTATACCAAATATTAACCCTTTCTTGCATAGAAAAAACTTTCTTTGTGCCAGAGCTGCCAAATTCCAATCAGACATACCCCATACTTTTTTTTGTGCCACATATGTTGCCACCATGCAGCTAATACATGGTGTCACAATGTCAAAAATGTCAAAAAATACAAAATATTTATTGTTCCCGGAAGTAACACTGACATTCTGTGAACAATTTTGTCAACTTTCAGCAGTGTTTGGTTCTTTAGCCAATTCAAACAGATAGAGATTGCACTAAATATTATATATAATATAATAACATATATAACATAAAATATAGCTATAATATAATATAATATAATATAATATAATATAATATAATATAATATAATATATTGCAATAAAATGTACGCCTAAACTTTCGTACTATAGCTGCTTCATCACTGTATGTGTGGTGTGAAAGTTTATTACTCTATCATTACTTTAATACAGTACACAAAAACTTACATGCATACTGGTCACATATGTGTACATGTGGCATGTATAATGTCACTACTATATGCATAGTGGCCACATATGTGGCCAGTCGATAAAATACCTCCTGGTTTGTTTATTTTTCTTTGAAAATCACCAAATACTACTTCTACATGTTCTACAACAAATATTTTACTAAACTGATATAGATTTTCCCTTCATGTTCCTCTCCATGGAGGAATTATTGCACTTGACAAGTGGGAAAGTCAAACCTACCTGCTTCCACTGGGGGCTGCCATCTTGATTCTGCAACAGGATGTCACAGCGCCATCTAGCAGCAATAGAAAGCAACTACAGGGCTGCATGTATGTGGCCAACATGCTTTTAGGGGTGAAAATGTATGATTTCCCTCCAGTTGACCCACTTAAACTTAGGCAACATATGTGGTCACAATGCAAGAAATGTTTGAATGGCAAAATACATCACAGAAAAGGCTTTGTAATCTTAAGTGTTTCCAGATGTTGTAGGGAATAAAACAACATACAAAACCCCGAATCCGTTTTAAAGTGAAAAAAATACAGTGTAAAAAAAGTCAAGTAAAATAAAATAAAAAATTAAATAAATAAATAAACAATATATTTTATTATCAGTAGCTCCGCAATATATTTTCTTGCTACCAAATCCAATGAAAATGTCCAACCACACATGACACCCCTTAACATGACACATACTGTATGTTTTGGTCTTGTCCTCAACTAAAACATTTCTGGGCAGCCATTTCCAAACACCTTGCAGATGGTCTGGAAGTCGCCTTGACCCCTTCTGTTGATCTCGCTATATTTGGAATACTCCCCAACCAATACAAAAGACGTGACATGGATATTGTCTCCTTTTCAACCCTTATAGCCAGAAGACGAATTAGAATGAAAATCACTGATTGCTCCAAAAGCCTCACAGTGACCTCTTGTCGTTTCTTGACCTTGAAAAAATTGAATATGACTTGAGGGGCCGACCATCTAAATTTTACACTGTGTGGAGCTCTATAATCAAATATACAAAAACTTTCAAATCAATATAACTGATTATTACTTATATATGATCTGTAAAAGCAGAGATTTAATCCATGTTTCTTAAACTGGTGTCGCATAGATTTCTTTAATAAATTCTGTAGTTGAAAAGGCTTTGTAACAATATTGTAGTAATAAAAGTCGATATCCATGTCTATGTACGACCTGGGTGGGCGGTAGGTGGGTGATCAGGCGAATGGACGCTTGGGGGGGTGGTTTAAGTTCTATGGTTCTATGGGAAAAAAATAAATAAATAAAAGTCGGTTTATGTCATAAGCTTGCTGATTCACTTTACAAATCCGAATGCATTGTTTTAAGTACACTGATTGAAGTGTATTGTTTCATTTGTGTTGAAAACTGTAAAACATGTATAGATAAATTATTCCCTTAAAGGTCAACTTTTCTGACAGAGGGATGCACCTGCTTGTTTCTCTGGAGATGTCATTGCTTTGTCTGGAATGACATTAAACAGCTCTTCCTTACATTTATTCAGTTACAGTTGTTTTATTGCTCATAAATACCGAGAAACAACAGCATTCTGACTGTGAGCAGAGTTGCCTCTCCACAGATCTGGCCTGTAACTTGATCTGGTTTGGTCTCCATGAAGATAGAAAGGTTTAATATCATACTGTGAAACATTCCAGACAAAGCAATAACATCTCCACTGAGAAAAGCATTTGACAGACCCTCCAACAGAGAAGTTTCACAGTGCACCTTTATACTATGTCTACCATTTCTAAATATTCTAATCCTCCAAGATCCATACGTTGGAAGGAAAATGAAAATTTAAACCTATCTGCCAATCAGGGAATTAGCAGTTTTCTACAGAGATGAAACGGGGCGGCAGTAGCTCAGTTGGTAGAGCATTTTGTCTAGCGATCCAGGGGTTGGCGGTTCGTATCCCACTCTCGACGAGTTGACCGTGTGTGATCCCAGCTCCCACAGATGAGCGCTGCCGTTGTGTCCTTGGGCAAGACACTTAACCCACCTCGCCCCCAGTGTCTGTGGACACTGGTAGCCCCCATGACAGAAGTACATCAAGGCCAGTTGTGACGTGAGGCGTCCTCCCGTGGACCCACCACCCGCGGGAGGATTCATGGGGGATGGTGCATTGTGTTCTGGGTGGCAGATGTGCTTGGACTGCTGCTCCCGCGACCCAGAAATGGAATAAGCAGAAGAAGATGGATGGATGGATGGATACAGAGATGAATCCTGGAAGCCAAACCCCATTGACCGCACATACAGCTCTGGAAAAATATAAGAGACCATTGCATTTTTTTCTGAAATCAGCATGTCTACATGTATTACAGCCATTCCATTCCAGCGTCTGTTGAATTCCAACACAAACACAAAGCTGAGCTACTTCAGTTCTTGCACCAGGAGTGGAATAAAGTCACTCAAGAACAATGTGAAGAAGAAGTACTTTATTGATCTCACACAGGAGAAATTGTCCTTTGCATTTGACCCATCCTGTTATTAGGAGCAGTGGGCAGCACATGGGGTGCCCGGGGACCATCTCCATGATCTTGTTGCTTAGGCTTGGTCAGGACCTAAGCTGGAGGATTACGGGTTGATGGGGGAAACCAGAGTGCCCAGAGGAAACCCACCCAGACACCCGGGGAGAACATGCAAACTCCACACAGAAATGTGAAAGACTTGTGGAGAGCATGCCAAGACGCATAGCTGTGATTCAAAATAAGTGTTATTGCACCAAATATTGATTTCTGAACTCTTGTAAACATTAGTATTATGTTGTTTTAAAATGAATTTAATATTTTTTCTTTGTCTGAAAACATGCATCTTTTTTTGTTATTTTGACCATTTGTCATTTTCTGCAAATAAATGCTCTAAACGATAATATTTTTATTTGGAATTTGGGGGAAATGTTGTCAGTAGTTTATAGACTCAAACAAAAATGTTCCTTTTGCCCAAACACATACCTATAAGTAGTAAAATCAGAAAAACTGATCATTTTGCAGTGGTCTCTTATTTTTTTTCCAGAGCTGTACATTACTGCACATGCAATCTTATGTAAGAGTATATCTGCCCGTGCACATTTCTCACACGGGGCTGCGACGGTCATGGTGAGATGTTCGCCTCGGGTCAGAGTGTTTGTTGTGGCTCCAGAATTCTCTTTCATCTCAACCAATCAGAAAGCCTGTGTCTGTAACCAATCAGAGAGCTCCCCCCGACCTGGAGTGTCCAAACGCCTCCACACTCCACCAAGATACTGTGAAGTACTTCAGGTTTGTGTTACTTCAACTGAGAACAGAGAATACAGACGTGAGAGCGCTTATGATGGAGGACAAAAGAGAAGTGCTTTGAAAATGAGCAACTGTGATTATACTTCAGCTGCTTAATTAGTCTTTGTTATTTAATATAATGACAGGTTGCACAAATAAACATTCAATTATTAAAACTAACAAATGTCAAATGAGCTTGGACTCTCAGGTTTTTTCAAGATTAATTGTAATGTTTTCTGCTGTGTAAGCCTCTGCTACAACTCGGCATTTCACTTTCATATTCTTAAAAAGAAGCGTTATATTTCTGTGGGGTATTAATTGTAACACATAAGATATTTAGGTCGCCATGTTATCTTTTATTGTTTTGAAAATGTTGTATTTGCCAAACAATGAAAGTATTCAGTTTTGTTTTTGATGCTTTGAGGCCACCGTTGCCTCGCTCCCCCTTCAGAGTGCTATCACAACACAATCGACGTGCATCCTGCTAATGAAACTACTAAAGTAGTTCAAAGTCAGCTTTATTGTCAAAAACCATATGTACAGGTTGCACACACAGGATTTGAAATAGCAGCACCCCCTAGGCCCACAGTGAACATAAAACATCTGATAAACAAGACAATAAACACCATGACTAAAACATCACATATACCTGTAGCAAAAGTATAAAAGGCTTGTATGTAATACAAATAAGTAAATAAGTAAAGCACACAGTGTGTAGTTAATAAAGCTCAAATGGTGTAAATCAGGGGTGTCAAACATGCAGCCCGGGTGTCAGATCCGGCCCTCAAAGACCTTTAAAGGAAAAGTAACGTTATTTTACAATCTGAGCCTTCTTTCGGTAATAAAACAAGTCGTTTGACTCACCCATAGCACGTTCGTGTCATTTGGAGCTGTTTGGTGAAAGTTATGTTGTAGCGTATCCGTTAACATGAGTATTCGGGGCATTACTTTGCGGTCTCCAAATAACACAAACTTTAATACTTTTCAAATCATAGAAGCCCGATGTCTTAATGTAAGATTTCGTTTGAAGCAAAAGTGGACTGTAATCCGAGATTTAGCCATAGTTTCGAGTAGATGAGGACGCCAGTGCGCATGCGCGGACTGTGCTATCAGCTCCCGGAACCCAAACATGAAATGCAAAGCTGAAAAATATGGATAAATCTCGGATTACAGGCCACTTTTGCTTCAAACGAAATCTTACATTAAGACATCGGGCTTCTATGATTTGAAAAGTGCTAAAGTTTGTGTTATTTGGAGACCGCAAAGTAATGCCCCGAATACTCATGTTAACGGATACGCTACAACATAACTTTCACCAAACAGCTCCAAATGACACAAACGTGCTATGGGTGAGTCAAACGACTTGTTTTATTACCGAAAGAAGGCTCAGATTGTAAAATAACGTTACTTTTCCTTTAATCTGGCCCTCGGCTGATTTTCTATTAAAATATTAGTAATTTTCTGCGCCTCTTTTATGCACAGCTTAGCATAACAGCGTCTTCAGCGCCTCTGTGCGTGGCCGCGTCCCAGGACCATCGTTTTGACTATTAACCATGACAGGATTTTGAAGAATGGACTAACTCTTATTTGTTCACGGATGTGAATGGGAAACCTGTATGTTTGTGTTGAAACTGCATTTTTCTTAAAGTTTCATGTTGTTTATAATATTGTAATATTTTCTATCAGAAAGAGTTATTCAAATAAAAATGACTTCTTGTGTTTCTCTGCATAAATATTTGGACTTATTGCTATTTTTGGGGTATAAATGCCATGAGTTTTCTGATCCGGCCCCTTTGGGATCAAAGTAGGTGGATACGGCCCCCGGACCAAAATGAGTTTGACACCCCTGGTGTAAATGGTCACATTTTTATATAACGCCTTTCCACCTTCAAGGCACCCAAAGCACAACAAGGAACCACTCACCCATTCACACACCAGTGTACGCAGACACTGGGGGCGAGGTGGGTTAAGTGTCACAACAAGGACAAGGACACAACAGCAGCATTCATGTGTGGGAGCTACCACCAACCTGTGAGTCAGTGGATCTGACCGCTCAACCAATGATGTTTTTTATGTCGAGAGCAGGATTCGAACCGTCACCCTTTGGATCAGTGGACAAACGCTCTACCAACTGAGCTACTGTCGCCCATTTAAGCAGCAGTGCCATTGTCATTTAAGTGCCATTTAAGCAGCAGTACCAGTGTCTTTTAATTGTCATTTAAGCAGCAGTGCCATTGTCATTTAAGTTCAATTTAAGCAGCAGTTGTAGTGTCATGTAAGTGTAATTTAAGCAGCAGTGCCATTGTCATTTAAGTGCCATTTAAGCAGCAGTGTCATTTTAGCATTTAAGCAGCAAACTACTACACATCACATCAGGTTTGTGAAGATGTATAGTTTTGTATCTTGCTCTTGTATGAAAAATAGTTTTACAGGAGAATGGTTTTGTTTGTTTGGTGGGAGCTTCCTGCTTATAGACTTATGGGCTGCGCCTTATGCCGAAACATGAGGGTTCAAATAGTGCACGGGAGAGACCGCGAAAATACTCAAACATGCATGGATGACATCTAAAACTTCGCCAGGCAAGTTTTTGATGAGGGAACAACATTATAGAAAGCCCCCAAAAAGTAACACTTCCACTTTAATACCTACGTAAACAAAAAGTACAGCCAAATCAACAAAGAAAACATGACCTTATGTTAAATGATAACTTTAATTTGTTCAACCAATGAAATAAGTAGTCCTTGGTCAGAAAGTGATAAATGAGCCTCTTTCTCCGCAGACAGTTAGTACATCCACTCTCGCTGTCATTATCGTGTGGATTAGCATACCGTGTGACTGTAAGAGGCTGGGTGAGCTCTTTAAATGTGAGGACATCAGGACAGACATCATTACACCCACACTGCACCTGCTCAACCTGCGACTTCAACAAACTCCCAACACATTATACACACCACAACTAAATCACTCCAATGTTCAACTTAATAGAAAATATAAAGTAAAGTCAAATCAGGATGCCACTTTGCACTAATCATCTCTGCAGACAGTCTGGCTATGTAAATTACAAGGACTGCAATTTCTGTTATGAATTTCTGAAGCAGTGTTATAGTGTACGTGACGCTAAATAATAAGGCAAGAGTATATGGCTAAGAAATATTCACTCAGTTATGCTGCTGAAATTTATATTCAAGAACCATTTCATTTTTAAAACTTTAGCAACTTTATCCCAGGGCTTCAGAATTGCCATAACGATTACCAATTTGAAACAAAATATTATATATTTTAAATGGGAAAAAATCTTCAAAATGTTTCATATAATGGCAAGCTAAAACTCAGTTTACATGTTAGCATAGAAACATTTGAACATATATATTTGACAGCATAAACAAAGCAAACAAAAAAAATCAACTAAAAAAATGCACAAACACAGTAAAAATAGCAGAAGGCGCTTAGAATAGGGAATTGATGCTATGGTGTGCCACAGGGTTCAGTACTGGTACCAAAGATGTTTTATTACATGCATTGTCAGCCTTGAATTTACAGATTGGGCACACACATACTGGAAAATGATGTAGGCCTACATCTAAGGCTTAGGGCCTGTTTACACGAGAATGCTTATGGGTAAAAATGACAAAATATTTTATCAGAAGTGCCTTTTGTTTAGACGGTGACGGCATTTTGGGGGTTTAAAAATGCAAAAAACTGAAACCGCCCTCCAAAGTGGAAAACTTGAATACGATCCGCCGCCCAAGACGCAAAACTCTGGTCAAATCTGCTGATGTCGCCTATGCGTTTAAGTCACATCGGTCCATATATCAGTGTACTTTGTTTGGCAGAACCTTGTTGCGCCTTCGTTGCTTTGTCTAATGTGGTCTGAAGCAATAGTTGAACTTCTTCGTCTGACCACACAAGTTTTTTTTTTGCTACTGGTAGACATGTTTTGTTTTGCTTTTCATGGCGCAGATGAGAAGATGAGAAGATTCTACACATGCACACGGACATAGTGATAATGTATCACAGCACCACCTAGCCGCCTGGCGTATATACCCAATCGAATTCCACGCACTTTTGCGTCACCGTATGCACGCAGATTTTCTCCCAAACACGCTTGTCTAAACGCGGAATAAAAAGTGAAGGCGCGACGCCACTTTTGCGTCTTCTGTTCAGACCAACATCATATAAAATAAGATAAGATAAGATAAGATAAGATAAGACTTTATTGATCTCACACAGGAGAAATTTACTTGCCACAGTAGTTCCAGGCAAGGACAGTTTGAACAAGAAAGAAAAAGTGCATGCAGGCAAGAATGAAATAAAATAAGTAATAATAAACATAAGTAATAATAAAACAGGATGGGTTAAATGCAGATAAGAATTTCTCCTGTGTGAGATCAATAAAGTCACTTCTTAATAATAATAATAACAGTACAGTAACTAGGAGAGTATGGAGGAAAAAAGATATTGCATGTTTGGACTATATAGTGGAGTTATACAGTCTGATGGCGGTGGGGATGAAGGATCTGTGAAGTAGCCTTAAAGTGAGTCTAGTAATAATTTATGGACTTAATAAAAACTGTGTGTAGAATCCCTTAGTCGTCCAGGTAGAATCCATGGCAAAAGGAAAAATTCAATTTGTCAACTGGACAAAAGTTTATTTGGTCGAATACGTTTCGCAGCTCCTCCAAGCTGCTTCTTCAGTTTTGGTCAGACGCTGGTGGACACTGCCTTAAAAAAACTGTGCATGGTTTCTCCCTGTGATGCAACAATCCTGGGGAAATTCAAACTATTTATTATCTGAGGCTCAGAGGCAAGGGAATGTTTTATTTACTGAAACCAGTGTGAATGCAGCGAAATACAACTCCAGGTATGTTCCTCCTTTACTGACAGATTTTCAAGATAATTTCTCAGCACGGTCTGTAGTTCAAGATCCTTAACCCGTCTACCAGGAGCCAACCCCCCACTGTCAGACTAAACCTGGATTCTACGTCTCCAACAGCTCAGTGCGTCTGCTCCTCCACACAATCCTTCTACATATTTTACAGCCAGCTTCTGTGAGAAGAAAGAGGCCTATTACAATGAAAGAGGATTCTGTCCCTCCTGCTGTTCTCTGAAACCATTTCTCTGATTTTTTTCACAGAAAGCCAAAGAGGGAATCAGAGAAAGGAAGAAAACGCCCAAGTTGTTTCTGAGGATCCAGTTTCGTCTTTGTGCAACACTTTAATTCTGAAGGTAAACACAGATACAGTATTTGCTGTGGGAGCCAGTTGTGCTGTTACTGAGCATGGGGTAGTTTTGCATTTTCATTTAATTTAATTGATTTCTAGTCTCTTTGTTTTGACGTGAGAGATGGAAGTTCTAGATGGGTGGAACAGACATTTAGGATTTTTCATTTAACCTCGACAAACACAGAACATGACCTACGTATTCAATGATCTATGGGTTTACACAATAATCAACAACAAAACAAGTCAATACGGGACTGAAATACCAAACAAGACAATAACTTAAAACAGTTATAATTTAATTTAAGGGTTAAATTAGCTTAAATTAGCCATGATGAACTTAATCTAGAGGAGCTCTGCAGCTTATTTCATATTGTAGCAGCCACAACACCAAAATGTGTTTCACTTGCATTAAAAAATCAAGAATTTCGCTGTCAAATTTGTTATTGGAAAGAACGCACACAATTTTTGCCACTATTTAACATCCTATAAACCGATGAACATAAAGATTTATAATATAGATGCCCTTAATTAAAACTGACGCAGCTGGATAGACACAACCTTGCCTTTGAAGGCCAACTCTGATGCATATTTTGTGCTGTTTTGTTTTTTTCTTTTTGTCTGCGGTCAGACATAGTACCAAAATGGACAAAATAGCCCATTGCCAAACAACATTATATCTATTTTTTCTTTCTTTCTTTTGATTTTTTTTTACATTCATCAACTACCAGCAGGTTATTAAAGAAACACACACTCACAGAACAATAGCGGCTGTAATTTGATGTATATAAAAGCTACACAATTGCCCTTAAAGTAAAGGTAAAGTCTGCCAAATAAGCTAAATTAATTGTAGCTTAAATGTTCCTGCCATTTGACACGGCCTTAAATTTCCATTTACGAGACAAAGGTGTGACCGAGTGCCACAGGAACGAGCTTTTACAGAGAGCTGCTTTGTTTGGCCAATTCACTGCACAAAGTCATTATGAGGCAGGATTACGTTCACCTGCCAGTCGTCCAGTCTCGTTTCATGGAATATACCTCCACACAGCAGAACACATAAGAAACAATGTGATTCATTCAGTCAAAATACTAAATTCCGTAACTCTGCAGTACACTGGGCTAAAACTGTAATCTACACATAAATTCTTATTTGACGAATAAAATCTATAAAAATGTTCTGGTTGAATTCATATTTAATGTTGTGCTTAGCTTTTGGATGGAGTTTTCAATCTCTAGTTTGATGATATTTATGGTTTTAGAACTCCGCTTTCAACATATTTTGATATTTGTGTAAACAAACTGCTACTTGATTTTGTGTTAAACTATCATTTATATTTACAACAGGTATTATCCTCCAAATTGACTCAAAATGTATTTATATTTGATGAGTGAACTACTGTACCCAAACAATCTCCCTTGTGGATCAATAAAGTTTGTCTAAGTCTAAGTCTAAATTTGAACCACTTCACGTTTTGACTCTGGTAAGGAGAGTACGGGGTCACTCATGTCAGTTCGGAGTGAGGTCTGGGTCGTTAAAAGCATCTTCCAGGTTCTATGTTCACATCCGTTTAGTGATTTTTGTGGCTGATCTTTAGCCTCATCGAAGATCAGGTCTAGATAAGTACTTCAGGTTAACCTTTGGTCTTTACGGGCAGTGTCATCCAACCGGCCTGCTTCCAGGAAAATCAGGTTTCACAGTACTTCATATCATATGCATGTGGGGCCAGTTTTAGGTTCGATAAAAGTACCATCACAGCATTATTAAAGGTGCACTATGCTATGACACCTTTCCGGGGAAGAGTCCAATAAGAAGGTGACACCAACAGGCCAAGTAAATGATCAGATCTATGGAGAGGTGCATGTAAGATAAGATAATACTTTATTTGTCCCACAATGGGGAAATTGCAGTGTCACAACGCAAGTTTCAGAAACAGTAAGAAAATATGAGCATGCATATTTAAGATTAAATAATAATAATAAGTATGTACAATCAACTAAAAAACACAACAGTGTAAGGTTAAAAGGCACAGGAACGCTGCACAATAAATGTCTTTGATTCTGAGCAGTGAACAAACAGCAGTTAAAGTGACTCCAGTTCAGTAATATATAATATCACTGCAATAAAGTGACTCAGATGATTGTGTACAGTGCAGTGATGGACAGTGATGGTTAAATAAATAAGTAACAGGTAAAGTGACTTTAAATAATATTGCACATTGTTATTATTACTATGTAGATGACACATGGTTGCTATGGAGATTAACATGATTAGCCTTGATCATTGTACAATGTTATGTCAATAGATCTCAATCAATCAATCAAAACATACTTATAAAGCGGCACTTTGTGTTACGTTTTGTATGAAAAGCGCTTTATTGTTTGATTGATTGATTGATTGAGATCTGACTTGCAACTTTATCTGGTGGGCAACGTTAGTGGCGTTACCTCCTTGTCTCCATGGGTATAGACCAGGGGTCGGCAACCTGCGGCTCTTTGATCCCTCTGATGCGGCTCAGTACAGTGGTCCCTCGTTTATCACGGTGGTTACGTTCTAAAAATAACACAAATTCTACACTTTTCTTAGACTGGCATTAACATGTTCTCACATTTCTCTCTTGTTTAAACACTCAAACTTTCTGAGATTTTCAGCAAAAAAAGCACAGTATTATAGAATGAAACCAAAGATCCAAACCTGTTTTCAGGCCCTAAACATATCGCGTGTTTTTCACAGTTCTTATGACCGAGCCTCTTCGTCCTGCCGCCGCTCCACTGTCGCGGGTTTTGTCAGGGAGAAAACTTGCAAACATACAGCACTTCAGAGTCACACTGCGAGCGATCCAACATTTATATAAATGTGGCTGAATGCATTCTGTACTGTACAGGAGACACTGCAGGGAGGAGAATGACTGACAAATTTGCAAATCGTCTACAGTCCCTTAGCCAATCAGGACGCAGAAAAGTGAACCGCGATATAGTCATATATATATATATATATATATATATATATATATATATATGTGTGTATATATATAGAGAGAGAGAGAGAGAGCTTGAGAGTTCTGCGCAGTATCTTTGCTGTTCTTAGTACTGCACTTTTCTGGACTGAGATGTCTGATGTTTTTCCTGGGATCTGTTGTAGCCACTCCTCCAGTTTGGGGGTTACAGCCCCGAGTGCTCCGATCACCACGGGCACCACTGATGCCTTCACCTTCCAGGCCTTCTCCAGCTTTTCCTTGAGCCCCTGGTATTTCTCTAGTTTATCGTGCTCCTTTTTCCTGATGTTACCATCGCTTGGTATTGCAATGTCCACCCCCACGGCTCTGTTCTGTTGCTTATCCACCACCACTATGTCTGGTTGGTTCGCCATCACCATTCTGTCAGTCTGTATCTGGAAGTCCCACAGGATCTTGGCTCGGTCATTCTCCGCAACCTTCGGAGGTGTTTCCCACCTTGACCTTGGGGTCTCCAGCCCGTACTCTGCACAGATGTTTCTGTACACTATCCCCGCCACTTGGTTGTGTCGCTCCATGTATGCTTTCCCTGCCAGCATCTTACACCCTGCAGTTATGTGCTGGACTGTCTCAGGAGCCTCTTTGCACAGCTTACACCTTGGGTCTTGTCTGGTGTGGTAGATCTGGGCCTCTGGGCCTCTATTGCTCGGGTGCTCAAGGCCTGCTCCTGTGCAGCCAGGATAAGGGCCTCTGTGATGTCCTTCAGACCAGCCCTCTCCAGCCATTGGTAGGATTTCTTGATATCAGCCACTTCAGTTATGTTTCGGTGGTACGCCCCATGTAGGGGTTTGTCCTGCCATGATGGTCCTTCCAGCACCTCTTCCTCTGCACTCCACTGTCTGAGGCATTGCTTGAGCACATTATCTGTTGGGGCCTTGTCCTGGATGTACTTATGGATTTTGGATGTTTCATCCTAGACAGTGGTTCCCACACTCACTAGTCCTTGGCCTCCTTCCTTCCGGCTCGTGTACAGTCTCAGGGTGCTGGATTTGGGATGGAACCCTCCATGCATGGTCAGGAGCTTTCGTGTCTTAACGTCTGTGGTCTGTATCTCCTCCTTTGGCCAGCTTATGATTCCTGCTGGGTATCTGATCACAGGCAGGGCATAGCTGTTTATTGCCTGGGCCTTGTTCTTGCGATTGAGCTGACTTCTTTAAAATGTATTTTATTTTAGTTTGTTCATTTTCAAATTCTATGGCACAAAGGCAAAAAAAAAGAAAAAAAAGCCGTTATATGCAGTGTTATTTCATTTTTAAATTTCAAAACAGTTTTGTGGCTCCCAGTGTTTTCTTTACTGTGTGAAATGGATCCAAATGGCTCTTTGATTGGTAAAGGTTGCCGACCCCTGGTATAGACAATTTGAATGCCATATTGTGGAACATTCCAGGCAAAGCAATAAAATTACAATGGAGACAAGTAAGTGAAGGAAGTGAACCAGAAAAGGTACATACACAAGGTTAAGGATAAGGTAAACTTTATTGTTCTCTGCATTTGGCCCATCTGTCAGTGGAACATTTCTGTGATCTTGTTTCTAGTTTTGGTCAGGACAACCTTAGCTGGCGGATTTGACCTTTTGTGCATGTTTTGAATTGATGGGCGAAATCAGAGTGCCCAAACGTGTAAACTCCACACAAAAAGGCCAGGGTGTCAGGCAATCAAACACAAAATTTTGTTGATGTAAAGCGTGGTTTCTAACCAGTTTGAACTGAGTTTTTTGGCTTTTTTTTTTTTCATGCATTATCAGGGCTATTAAAATGCTAGTTATTAATTATTACTTACAGTATGTTTCGATCATGCATGGACTTTTTCATTCATACATTTTATACCTGCATCATTTTTAAAAAAAAACTACTAACCGAGTTAACACGAGAGCACTGACCAGAGGAGACTGGAACATACAGAGACGCAGGACCAAATTTGGCCAAATGGTGACGTCTATCAGAGGATCACAGTCATGGAACTCATGACCTGCTCATGTCAGGAACTGTGGGTCCTTCTCAACCTTCAAAAACACTCTGAAACATTGGTTAAAAATAATCAAACATGCTCTCACAGGTAGATGTTCTTCTTAAACTCAGAGAATGGTCTGTTGTGGTGAACTTGCTGTCATGTCTGTGTGCACTTCTGTCTCTTCTGTGGGTTCCTTTAAATGTTCTTCTGTTCTAACCTGCCTTAGAACAACAGATGTAAAGTAGATATTGTGCTAATTCCAGCATATTTACATTGATGTTGTTTGTTGTCATGTTGATTAATATGCATTGTCCTAATTACAATAAATTAAAAATAATTTGCTCTTAAGCTATTCCTGCGTCTGTGTGCTTCTATAACTACAGCAGGTTAAAGGGTTCCTCTCTGCTGACCGCTCACTGGACCCTGTGGGATATGTCAGACAGACCTTTTCATAATGCCGTGGTGATATCTGATATACAGTCATACATAAACATCCCTTTAATACTGATGACAATGTGTGCAAAATGTCACTGGAATAATAATGAAACAGCCTCATAACGGTATCATGTCAGAACTGTGGGCTGTAGAAGCATCAGCTGTAGTGCAGTGTTACCACAGCTTAGTGCAGTGTTGCCATAGTATTGATTTCTGGAGCATTCGGGGAGCCGTGTGGTTGGTGCTTCCTGTAATGGAGAAGTCGGGGAGAGAGACTGAGGGATGATGAGACATTTTGAGACAAGACGCAAGAGGTTTGACATAAAAGCACCGTGTAAATACTACAAGTAAATAAAGTATGAGGAACAGATAGGACTGGTAATGTTACTGAAATATAATTAATATCAATCAATCAATCAAACTTTATTTGTAAAGCACTTTTCATACAAAAAATGTAACACAAACTACTTTACAGTGATTAAAAACAATCCCACATTTCCTTCCACTGTACCAGCCCCCCACAGCTGCTCGACACCACACAACTAAACAACCAAAACAGTAACACACACACATACTAACATGCTAAAATACATAAAACTACACATAGTTAAAAAAAAGTGAGGGTGAATACGAACCATCAGAGGAGAGCGCCTTCCACCGCCACCAGGAACCACCACAGGAACTGCCACAGGGGCCAGGGGAGAGATGAGGCCCAAGCACCATCCCCCCACCAGGACACAGGGCCCAGGGGAGAGATGAGGCCCAAGCACCATCCTCCCACCAGGACAAAGGGGAGAGATGAGGCCCAAGCACCATCCCCCACCAGCGCCCAGGGGAGAGATGAGGCCCAAGCACCATCCCCCCACCAGGGCCCAAGGGAGAGATGAGGCCCAAGCACCATCCCCCCACCAGGACACAGGGCCCAGGGGAGAGATGAGGCCCAAGCACCATTCCCCCACCAGGACACAGGGCCCAAGGGAGAGATGAGGCCCAAGCACCATCCTCCCACCAGGACAAAGGGGAGAGATGAGGCCCAAGCACCATCCCCCACCAGCGCCCAGGGGAGAGATGAGGCCCAAGCACCATCCCCCCACCAGGGCCCAAGGGAGAGATGAGGCCCAAGCACCATCCCCCCACATGGACACAGGGCCCAAGGGAGAGATGAGGCCCAAGCACCATCCTCCCACCAGGACAAAGGGGAGAGATGAGGCCCAAGCACCATCCCCCACCAGCGCCCAGGGGAGAGATGAGGCCCAAGCACCATTCCCCCACCAGGACACAGGGCCCAAGGGAGAGATGAGGCCCAAGCACCATCCTCCCACCAGGACAAAGGGGAGAGATGAGGCCCAAGCCCCATCCCTCCACCAGGTGCCGACGGGACAGACCCCGGCAGTCACAGCCAACTACCACTCCCGGTGCAGAGGGCCCCTACAGAGGGAGCACTGGAAAACCTAAAAAAAGATATAGATGAATATTAGTTCAAGCTAATAAAATGCCTAAAATAAAATTTGAATAATAAACAGGTAGAAGTATAAAATTTCACCCAAAGGCTAAGCTAAACAGGTGAGTCTTGAGCCCACTCTTAAAAACATGAACGTTCTCTGCAGCCCTGAGCTCCTCCGGCAGGCAATTCCATAGACAAGGCCCGTAGTACTGAAAAGACGCCTCTCCGTGAGTGTGTGTCCTGACTTTGGGAATGACCAGGAGCTGCTGGAGGAGCGCAGGGCTCGTAAAGGTTCGTAAGGTAAAAGCAGTTCTGAAAGATAAGAAGGCCCGAGACTATTAAGACATTTAAAAACCAGTAAAAGAACTTTAAAATCTATCCTGAAACTCACAGGGATTTTAAAACCGGTGTAATGTGGTCCCGCCCTCTGGTCCTAGACGATCCACAATCAATGTACTGTTTTTTATTGAATATCATGTAACTTTTTTGTTGGAGAGTCCATCGTCTGCTATTGCTTTGCTGGAAATGTTGCACAGTATGGTATTAAGTGTTACTGTGTTATATTTCAAGAATACTGAGCGCGAGGTTGCTTCTTCACAGATCGGACATGTAACCTGTGTTGAGAGCTGACATGTAACTTGCTTGTTTCCGTGGTGATAGACACGTTGCGTCATCTTCTGGTGGGACATTCTGGTGCAAAGCAAGAGGAGCCAGACTTTCCTACAGAAAAGTTACTTAGGTACAGAAAAGTTACTTAGGTACTGTTAGGCGGCTCTCCACTGACTAAAAAAACTAAAGTTTTTTTTTGTAGTCAGGGTTGTATTTGTGTTTCTATTCCAAAAAATAAAAACAAAAAACCTGAACTGACTCTCCAAAAGGTGCACTGCGACTGCTTTTAAGGAGTCCCTGTGATCAGAGCGAGTTTATAGGTCATTACTGCACTCTTTAACAGTGACAGTAAAGAAGATGTAGTAGGTGTAATGTTCCCTCTTTGACTTTCAAATGGCTAATTTATGGACTCGGGCTGCGCTGTGGAGTCTGGGGCAGCAGAGACCTGATGAATCCTGCTGAGTGATGGGGAAACGTCACGACGAAGCGCCGGGCCTGTACAAACAGCCTGGTCGCCATGGTAACCTGATGTTTGGAGCTCTGCGGGGGAGATCAGTGAAACATTTTGTAGATATCAGACAGTTTAATATCTGGGGCGGTGTGTGGGGCTGACAGGGGCTTTCAAATGCGTGCAGGCTCTTTGAATGCATTTATAAGAGGCTGTATTTTAGTTGATATTTTGATGTGCTGAGCAGGATGAGACAGAAAAAGGGTGTCAGCATTCAAAGAATATATTTAAACTTCACTTTTTATAAGGGGCATCTTGAATCTGAGGCCATAGTTCAGCATTTCAAGGCCCGGGGGCCAAATACGGCCCGCGAGCTGACTCTGACCGGCCCGCAAAAGGTTGCTTGGAATTAAGAAAATAAAACCTGCTTTCAAAATTGTACATAATGCATTTGTACTGATGATCAGCTGTCGGACGTGCTTCACATCTCCACCTCAAACATGCAACTTGACTTTGATGCACTTGTTAAAGATAAGATAAGATAAGATAAGACTTTATTGATCTCACATAGGAGAAATTCACTTGCCACATTAGCTCCAGGCAGTTTAGTGCAAAAGAAACAAAAAAAGTGCATGCAGATGGTTGAGATAGTAATAATATTAATAAAATAAGTAAATAAGAGAATATAGAAAAGAAATTGCACATTAAAACTATATACAGTGGTACCTCACCTTACAAAATTAATTCGTTCCAGAAGTGTTTTTGTAACGTGCATTTTTCGTAAGTTGAGTAGCTATTTCAATGGAAAAAGCCTGATTCGTTCCAAGGCCCCGATCCAAGTTTTTTTTTATAGTGTAACTTTTTTTTTATAGTGTAACACTGTGTTCTGGGTCCTGATTGGCTACGAGACTGTAGACCCAGGACTAAACGTGGACTAAACCAGGTCTAAACAAGGTCTATACCTGGACTGGACCAGGACTAAACCTGGACTAAACCAGGACTAGACCAGGTGGATTAAAGCGCCGCGTGCGGGTCTATTTCCTGGTTTCTCACGAGTCACAGCTGAGGCGAGCAGCGAGGAGGGGACCGCAGCGAGGAGGGGACCGCAGCGAGAAGGGAACCGCACGCAGTCCGAGCGCATGAACGAACGCAGGTAAGAGCCGCGGTGGTTTAATCCTGGTTTAGACCTGGTTTAGACCTGGTTCAGACCTGGTTTAATCCTGTTTTAGAGGAGGCACGGTTTGAGCACGGGTCTCATCCTCGCAGCCCCACGCCAGGTCATGCTGCGCTATCACATGTGTCCGCCCTCCCCCTTCCCCCCACGCTTCACTATTAATACATTTTGTTGAAAATCTGTGAAAGTTTGAGTGTTTAAACAGAGACAAATGTGAGAAAAGTTTAAATCCAGTCCAGATTTCTCTCACTGATCAAGAAAAAAAAAAAACACTAAAACATGGTAACTTTTTTAAACTTTTTTTCTGCACAGTTTGGCAGTTGGACAAAACAATTTCGTGACATATCTTGTATTATATTATTTGGCAAACAAAGGCATTGTGGTGTTACAAAGTTAAGAAAGTTACACTCAGAAAGCATTGTGGGGTTAATGTGACTGAAAAAGAGTTGCAAATGTTTCACGTTTACCATAGTTTTGAATTATTTTACTGAATAAATTCAGTTTTAGTTTCAGTTTTAATAACACAGAACTTACCAGCTTCTGTAAGCAATGCCTTTTACTGATTTCAACGTAGAAATAAAATTATTAACCAGAGTAGACTTCAAACTTTTGGCCCAGGACTCCACAATATTTTCTGCTTCTCATTTGGCCCCCGGGGAAAAATAATTGCCCACCCCTGCCATAGTTGGTTCTCGACTGGAAAACGGCGTTGTGCCTTCTCAAATATCTCAGGATCTTGTTCATGAGTGAGGGAAGGATGGAGCGTGAGATTGACAGGCGGATCTGTGACTGCTGTGGTGAAGAAGGGGCTTCATTTACCGGTTATGTTCCTATTCTGATTTATGGTCATGACCGAAAGGAAAAGATGGAGGATACAGGCGGCTGAAATGAGGTTCTCCAACAGAGTGGCTGGGCGCTCACTTAAAGACAGGTTGAGAAGCTCAGTCACACAGGAGTCACTGCTCGGACATGTGTTCTAGATCCCTCCTGGATACCTCCCTAGAGAGGTGTTCTGGGTGTGTCCTACTGGAAGGAGGTTCCAGGGAACAGTCGCTGCATTTCTCTTTCCTTCAAAAATCCTCTATACAACCTTTAAGTGCCATAGTGTGGAACATTTTAAATCAAAATCTCAAAACACAACGCACAATTTCTGTTTTTCAACACAATACACACAATAAGTCTTCAAGCAACATTGTTCAACCTATATTAAAAAGTATTTGAAAAAAGTCAATAGAAATTATATTTTCACTCAAAAAACGAAAAAATTGCTGACCAAAGTGAAGGAAAAAGACTACATAAAGAAATCAAGGATAGATAGAGAGATAGAGAGATTAGATTAGATAGAAAGATTAGATAAAAAAAGATAAATAGATAAAGATGGATAGAAAGAAAGAAGTGAGGGAGAAGGAGGGAGGACAAATAAATAGATGATTAGAGAAAGACATACAGAGACAGAATGAACGAAAATGAAGGAGAAATAGGGAGGATAGGTAAAGAAATAATACTAAAATATAGACATATAGAGAGAAAGATGGATAGAAAGAGAGAATGGTAGATGGATAGATAAAAAGAGAGAGAGAATGATAGATAGAAGACCCAGGACATGCTGTAGGGACTATGTTTCTCAACTGGCCTGGAAACCCCTGAAAGAGCCGGAGGAAGTGTGTTTGTAAAGGAAAGTCTGGGCCTCCCTGCTCAGACCGTTGTCTCTGTGACTCGACCCCGAAGCAGAGGAAAATAAATGGATAAAGGGTTGATGCCACTACATACATGTAGGGCACAGACCTCGACTTACTCGGCATGTCTTTTTAACCCACAGGTGTGCCATGCAGAGCTGTGGCGCCTCGAGGAGCTTTATCCTACAGCCGAACGCCGTACAACCTGAGGTCAGTGTGGAGTGTGTTTGCTTTATAAATCCAGCAGTTCACATTTTCTTTCCTGTTTACCGTGTCCTGAACTGTGGAGCTTGTAGAGAAGAAAATAGACTTGCTGTAATATTGTCGGAGGACTGCACAGTGGTGGAACATCACCTCAGATCTGCGTAGAGCAAATCTATGATGTAGAACTGCTTTCTTAGACTTATTCCATCCATCCATTTTCTTCCGCTTATCCGGGGCCGGGTCACGGGGGCAACAGTCTAAGCAGAGACATGCCCGGAACCTCAGCTGTTCTTTTCGACGTGGAGGAGCAGCGGCTCTACTCCGAGTCCCTCCCATGTGACTGAGCTCTGCGGAGGAAACTCATTTCAGCCGCTTGTATCCGCGATCTCGTCCTTTCGGTCAGTACCCAGAGCTCATGACCACAGGTGAGGGGAGGAACGTAGATTGACGGTAAATCGAGAGCTTTGCCTTTTGGCTCAGCTCCCTCTTCACCACAACTGTCCGGTACAGCGACCGCATCACTGCCGATGCTGCAGTGATATGGTCGCTGCAGACGTAGACTTAGACAAACTTTATTGATCCACAAAGGAAATTATTTACAAAATGCCCCAATAACATGGTGAATGTTTATTGGATGGATAAGTAAATAAAAATCAAATCAAATCAAATCTTTAAAGGAAAAGTAACGTTATTTTACAATCTGAGCCTTCTTTCGGTAATAAAACAAGTCGTTTGACTCACCCATATCACGTACGTGTCATTTGGAGCTGTTTGAAGAAAGTTATGTTGTAGCGTATCCGTTAGCATTTGTATTCGGGGCATTACTTTGCGGTCTCCAAATAACACAAACTTTAGCACTTTTCAAATCATAGAAGCCCGATGTCTTAATGTAAGATTTAGTTTGAAGCAAAAGTGGCCTGTAATCCGAGATTTATCCATAGTTTTCAGCTTTGCGTTTCATGTTTGGGTCCCTTGAGCAGTCCGCGCATGCGCACTAGCGTCCTCATCTACTCGAAACTATGGCTAAATCTCGGATTACAGGCCACTTTTGACCACACAAAATCGTAGACTAAAGACATCGGGCTTCTATGATTTGAAAAGTGCTAAAGTTTGTGTTATTTGGACACCGCAAAGTAATGCCCCGAGCATATGATACAGCACCATGTTAACGGATACGGGATCATTACTAGAACAGAACGGCTCAACATAAGTTCTGCGATACTGCTCCAATTGACAGAAAAATGCTATGGGTGAGTAAAACTACTTGTTTTATTGCCGAAAGAAGGCTCAGATTGTAAAAAATGTTAATTTGCCTTTAAGTACAAACAAACAAGATTACTTCAAAAGGTAGTTGTTTTGGAGCTACTGTACCCAGCTGCCACTCTCTCAGAGGCTCAGACGTGAAAAAAAAAAAAATAATAATTCACTAACACAGGTTTGTAACTACTGTGGGAGACATTGAACCGCATAGCAGAACTGCACGCAGTAGAATTGGCCCACAACACTTCTTCTCAAACTACCACTACCAACCTCCAGTTTCCTTTATGTCCCTGTCAGCCAATCACAGCCTGCTTTCTTAGCCTGCTTCCCATTACTCTGCCCTTCCCCTACCCCTTTATCTACATCTTTGTCTTGCCCCTCGATACTGAGCTGAGAGGGCTCGAGGTACAAATGTTCCCCTCAGAAATGGGACGCCACTCGATTACCGTTCATCGTATCTTGCCTCTACCTGGCTGCTACGTCTACAGAGGCGACAACAATTGATGCAAACGTAAACAAATGTCAAGGATTATCAGGTGCCTCAGCTCGACAAAAAAACTAGCTTGTTTATACACGAAAGTTCGATGAAAACGATAACGTCAGCTAAACAGACATCACTACAATTAAAACCGCAACAACAGTTCACTAAAAGTAACGTAGAACATAATTGTAAACCTGCTAAACTGTTAATCGATAATTACAACTGCTGAAAATACATTTATGAGACTCCTCGGCTGGTCGATGTGACGCTGCCATCCTGATCCCAAAACCTGCCTGAGCTTGGAGGCGTACCCCTTCTCTTCAAGTCTGGTCGAGAGCTTACTTCGTTTCAAGGGGTATGTAGCCCAAGGTCGTGGCCGGAGCCCTTGATCAGAATTAGAAGCAGGACAACCCTTGCCCTCACATGAACGCGCAAAACTGAGGAGTAGGGGTAAGACAAAGGGGTAAGACGGAGGAATGGGACGCAGTTTTTATCTTTACCTCTCAGTCAATCCCCTTAGTCCTTTAGCTGAGTCCTTTATTTGACATTATACAGCACATGCAACGTGTACAACAAAATACAACACATCACATGGAAAGCCGATGCAAACTCCACCCAGAACGATCAAGGAGGCAAAAAAGTTATAACACCAAGCCAAATTACGCGTCAGTTCTGTGGAGAGACGTCTTCCACGTGTGTTTTTTAAGCAATAAAAACAATAATTCAATAATTCAGTAATTCAATAAAAGCAACATAGATACTGTAAGTTTAATGCTACTGGGGAACATTTCAGGCAAAGCAAAACAATCTTTATGGAAAACTCCAAGAAAGTTACACAATGCACCTTTAATGCCTCGTGTGTCCATAGTCTTCACAAGGGAAAAAGACAAGACTACATATTTTACAACAAAATACCAACATAAATACGTTCCATTGGGTTTCCCGGGTTTATTTCGTAGTTATCTTGTGTTAAGTTGCAATTATAAAACCTGTCAATGTATCAAATGTACCCCATAGGACAATTTATAAAGAACTAAACAATTATCTGAGAAATTCAACATTACAGACTGGGAAAATGGGCTGAATATTGCATTTGGCCCTAAGTGAATTGTAACAGACAAGATAATAATCCATATGTGGCTAAATTGCTCCGATAAGCTGTAAACAAGGTTGCCATGGTGATTTGTCATTTTGAAAGCTGTGCAGCAGAGTGCTAAATCATCATGTAGGGGATTTTTAGAATACATATTTGAAAATTCATGCCCAAATAGCTAGAATGTCCCTTAAGGTTTGTACTTGGGAACGTTTCTATGTTTCTTATGTGTTTGTGTATTTTCTGAAAGTACTAAATAGACAAAATAGACACATTGGGCATTCATTTATTAATTAACCGCTTTAATATGGGGAATTTGCAAATTATTAGATTATTATAAAGGTTACAAGTCCACCACTCCCCTGTCTCCATGGAGATGTTACTGTTTTAGTAAGTTTCACAGTATGGCATTAAATTTATCTTGTTATTCAGTGACAGGTGAATTTATTTAAAAACAAAAAGATTTGACCAAATGGACTCTTTACCAGAAAAGTTGCATAGTGAGCCTTTAAACCAGAATATAGAGAATGTATTTAATTTTGTTTTATTTTAAGAAATTATTATTATTATTATTATTATTATTATTATTATTATTATTATTATTATTATTATTATTATTATTATTAATACTACTACTACTAATAATAATAATTTATTTTTATTTTTTAAGAGGGGTATACCAAAAATGACCTATTAACATGTTTTATTCTTGTTTTTAGACTCCCCACCCTTCACTGCCCCTTCAGAGCGCTATAATAACATAATCAGCATGCGACCCGCTAATTAAACTATTGTACATCAGGTTTGTGAAGTTTTGTATCATTTTTTTTGTATGTATGGAGAATTGTTAACCATAAGGAGGATTTGAATAGGGCCCTGGAGAGATCGCTAAAATACTCAAACATGCATGGATCCTCTTTAGGAATGTTAGAAAGCACAACTTTAAGAGACCAATGCGAATTGTTGCCGTGACAGTGAAGCTAGCAACTAGCATCATAAAGTGCTGTTACCGATTATCGACCAATCAAATGCTCCATAATTAGATGCAGACAGTGCACAGCGGGCTTATTTTTACTTAAAGAGCTGCTTATACTTATACTGGGCCAAATTTTGCTCAAATATGGGAAACAAATTGGGCACAGGGCCTTTAAGCCGCATCCACTCTCACTTTACGCAAATGCTACATTGTCTGCTTTTTTATTTGCTTTTCATTTTAAACTAAACAAAATTACCTCAAGTGGAGGAGTTCAAGTATCTCGGGGTCTTGTTCATGAGTGAGGGGAGGATGGAACGTGAGATTGACAGGCAGATCGGTGCAGCGTCGGCAGTGATGCTGTTGCTGTACCGGACCGTTGTGGTGAAGAGGGAGCTGAACCGAAAGGCAAAGCTCTCGATTTACCACCGATCTACGTTCCTCCCCTCACCTATGGTTATGAGCTCTGGGTAATGACCAAAAGGACGAGATCTCGGATACAAGCAGCTGAAATGAGTTTCCTCCACAAAGTGGCTGGGTGCTCCCTTAGAGATAGGGTGAGGAGCTTGGAGTAGAGCCGCTGCTCCTCCACGTCGAAAGGAGCAGCTGAGGTGACTCGGGCATCTGTTCCGGATGCCTCCTGGAGGTGTTCCGGGTATGTCCCACCGGAAGGAGGCCCAGGGAAAGACCCAGGACACACTGGAGGGACTACGTCTCCCGACTGGCCTGGGAACGCCTTGGGGTCCCGCCGGAGGAGCTGGAGGAAGTGTCTGGGGTGAAGGAAGTCCCTGCTTAGACTGTTGCCCCGTGACCCAGCCCAGGATAAGAGGGAGAAAATGGATGGATGGACTAAACTAAATTTTCACTGACAAATTTGATATATTTTTTTATATAATGACGAACATGCCCTAAATGTAGTTACTCTTGAATTTGCCTTTGAATTCACTGTTGGAAGGACCCCCAAAATCCAATTTCCACGTATAGACTCCAACTGAACGCTCCAAAAGCACTCTCTATGCTTTCACTTCATCGCATTGTTTCCTATTCTTATTGCTCCATTACTTACCACAACAGACGCCACACTGACATAAACGCATACTTCCCGTGCCAGGAGAGCGATTTAAACCCGAATGAATAAAGGACGAATGGAGAGAATAGGTGAGAGATGAGCTGCGAAGAGAAAGAAACAAAAATGGAGTCACCAACGTGGAGAGATGACTGCAATCAGACCTACAGGGGCAGCGAGGGTCTGGAGCGCAAAGGGACACTTGTATATGAGCTTGTCTTGTCTCGTGGCTTTTATCAGCCAAGGCTAACGACAGCTGCATAACTCTGCATGAAGGGGGCAGTCACAATACGGCACAGAGATTTAGACTCAGGGTCTAATGGAGGAGGGAGTACTGTTTAATGTCATATCTTATCAGCAAGATCGAGGATGCCAGGGGGACAATGCAAGAAGAGAGAAGGGGGCTGTGGACTTGGTGGGGGTTGATGTTTGTAAAGTTTGAAGCCATCGCTACACTGAAGCGCATGGATCACGAAGGTTAAAGTGGTTGTGTATGATTTTTGTCTATGTACTTGAGCGAATTTTGTCTTGCCTTTGTACAAACGTATTGTATAAGCAGCTCTTGGGGTCAAAACGAGTGTGAGGTGTGCTGTCTGCAAAGTGTTTAATCCCCAGGGAATCAGGAAGTGCTCTGTGAGGATGCTAGTTGTTTTTAGCTTTACTATGTTGCTACTTATACGTTAATAAAGTGATGAATAACTTTGGACTACTGCAAACTAGATATTTTTCATCATTTGGCCATTTTTAAGGCATCACATTTTATTTCCTGGTTGGAAATCATAACTTAACTTTTACTTATACCAACCACGTGGTCAAGACTCGTCCAATGTACACATCTGTCATCTGTTTGACAAGTAAAAATATAAGTAAACTGTTTAAAAAATGTTTCTTGAGTGTGTAAAATGTTTGTGTTTTCTGATATTACTACTTTATTTATTCATTCATTCATCCATTAATTTTCTTCCGCTTTTCCATTTTCTGGGTCGCGGGGGCAGCAGTTCAAGCAGTGTTCTGCTGCCCAGAACACAATGCACCAGCCCCCATGAATCCTTCCGCGGGTGGTGGGTCCACAGGAGGACGGCTCACGTCACAACAGGCCTTGATGTATCTTCTGCCATGGGGGCTACCAGTGTCCACAGTGTCTTGCCAAAGGACACAACGGCAGCGCTCATCTGTGGGAGCTGGGATCATATGCGGTCAACCCGTCAAGAGCGGGATTCGAACCGCTAACCCCTGGATCACGAGACATATGCTCTACCAACTGAGCTACTGCCGCCCCCTACTTTATTTGTATCCAACTCAAATTTTACTGTTCTTATAAACCAAACTAATGCTGGTTTATGTACTTATGCCAAATGATTCAACATATTATTCAACAAATTATCTCTTAATATCAAAAAAACAAATTATATGATTTTTTGTGGCAAAAAGTCCATTTCAACTAACGTTAAAATCAAAATTCATTTAAGCGAAATAACTCCAGTCTCATCCACCAAATTTCTGGGAATCATTCTCGATGATAATCTAAACTGGAAAGAGCATGCCGACTGGGTGACCAGAAAAAAATAATAAATCTCTTGGTATTATAAGAAAAGTGTGTAAATTTCTGGACTCTAAATCTATACTTACATTATACTATAGTCTAATTTATCCTGTCATATTGTAATATAGTCTGTGCAAGCACTTTCTCAACTACTCTGAACAAAATATTATTGGTGCAAAAATGTTTTCTTCATTTTGCAACTCATTCCAAGCCATTAACATCGTCTGCAAATCTATTTACTAAACTTAGCATTCTTAATATTTATGATATTAATATTTATCAAATTTGTATTTTTATATGTACAATTCTTTATAATCCAATGACGATCCCTAAACATTTCACCTTTTACTTTAAAACCAATGCTGAGATTCATAGTTATAATACTCGTCAAAACTGTAATTTTCATGTTCTAAAATGTGTCACATTAAGAGCTTAGTTTTCCCTACGATACAGAGGCTGTATTGCCTGGTTTACACCAGACCATATCACAAGTGAGATATGGTCTGGGAGCCACCTACTAAATATCTCGTAGCGGAGGTGTGCTTTACAATTGCCAACGGCCGTTTATTGGGCGTTACGAATGTCTATCATTTGGCATATACGTAGCCCATAGCCATTCATGTCAGTTGTACTCGATGACGTAGTTAGAGCGACGACCGGGGAGAAGAGAAGGAAACCCGCCATTTTCCCCAAACTCCGCGAAAACAGAAGGCAAAACAAAAATACGATTAAACAATGGCGCCAAACAATTACTGCCATTTGTGTAAGATAAATATGAGAGAAGGTGGACCCGCTTCCGTTTGTCGCGTAGTACGCGTCACCGTCTTTCCACCCCTCCCCGCTCTCTGATTGGCTCCCCCGCTCAGGAGCCCTTGCTTAGCCTCGTTGCCAGGCTGTCTTTCAGATCGGAATGATCGTGCAAAGCAGCCTGGGTTTTCCCAGGTTAGAGGCTGTAAACTGTGGAGCCAGTTCTCTCATCTGGGTAGTGACGGCATTTCAGAAATGTTATTTAAAAGGAGTTTGAGGAAATGTTTGATATTTCATGATGGTGGTTGAAAATCATTCAATTGTGGGATGTTTCATTGTATTTTAATGCCTGACTGAATCAAATGTATTTAATGTGTGTAAATGTAACTCTTTAGTAATGCACAGCTATGTTTATTTTTAGTGTATTCATAAGGTGGAAGTTTTAATATAAGCCCTTTTTAGGGCTTTTTGCCTCTTCCTGCACCTACTTTTTATCTAATGTTTTCTTTTTTATTATATTATGTATGTGATAGGGGCGGCAGGAGCTCAGTTGGTAGAGCATATGCCTCGTGATCCAGGGGTTGGCGGTTCGGATCCCGCTCTTGACGGGTTGACCGCATGTGATCCCAGCTCCCACAGATGAGCGCTGCCGTTGTGTCCTTGGGCAAGACACTTAACCCCACCTCACCCCCAGTGTCTGTGGACATTGGTAGCCCCCATGGCAGAAGATACATCAAGGCCCGTTGTGACGTGAGCCGTCCTCCTGTGGACCCACCACCCGCGTAAGGATTCATGGGGTGCAGGTGCATTGTGTTCTGGGCCTGCTTGGACTGCTGCCCCCCGCGACCCAGAAAATGGAAAAGCGGAAGAAAATGAATGAATGATGAATGAATGTATGTGATAAATAAAATAAAATAAAAGTTGACAAATTAATTTCTCCTTTTGTTTCTTGAGTGTAAATTGTGATGAACTTTTGGATAGAATTTGTAATGAATTTTTACACAGAATAAGAGAGTTGGTGGTGTTGTATAACTATAATTTATATTTACAACTGGTATTCTCCCTCCAAATTAAGTCAGAGAATCGCCAAACCTGTCCTCACTTTGACCACAATCAATCACCCTCTACCTTCATGTTACCAGTAAGTCCAACTTATTCCGAGTGCTTGCTGGAGTCGGCAGGGCTTTCCTTTGTCACCAGTTCTGTTCATTATTATTTTAATATCTTGCTACAGACTGAAGCTGGAGGACTCCAGGATCTCATCTTTGCTTTTTGTGAATGACTGATGACTTCCTGAGTGTGAAGTGACACAGGTGAAAATCAGCACCTCCAAATTTGAGACTCTGGTTCTGAATTGGAAAAAAAAAAGTTGCCCAGTGCTGTCTAGGAGGAAGAAAAGTACTGAAGAAGGTGCTTTAAATTCACCAGTAATGTTCCTACCCTCACTTATGGGTCTTATATGCAAGCGATCGAAATGACTTTTTTGATAAAAGGCAGCCTGCGTGAGAAAAAGTGAAACCCAATCATGCAAACGTCCCCAACCTCAGCCCATATCCTAAAAGGGCACTTTGGGAAATGTCCTCTCTTTATCTGACAGAGAAAGATAAGAAAATCAATATTCATTTCATGCGAGCGTTCAACACAGAGATTTGCTGCATACAGTATTTAACCGACCGCCGAAGCTTGTGAGACGGAGCCAGAGCGTGTTTTAATCATGTTTTCAAATACAAGAGATTACATTTGGAAACGTTTCAGGATGAATTTTCAGACCTACTTTAGAGTCTTATACTTAAAGCTGTTTACTGGGAAAGGAAGGTCACATGTTTTTACATTATTTTACAAAGATGTCTCATTTGACACCAGTTTATTGCTCTTTTTTTGCTATTGCCATCTATTTTTTGTTACCCTCTGTTATATATTATATTTGATGAGTGAGCTACTGTACCCAAAACAATTTCCCTTGTGGATCAATAAAGTTTGTCTAAGTCGAAAGATGTTTGAGAGTTGTTTGGAACTGTATGATTTCTCCTCAATTTCTGATGGGACTGACTGACCAATTAGAAATGCGTGTAAAAAAATAAAATAAAACTAGTGGCTTATGAGTAAAAAAAAAAAGAAAGAAAGAAAGATTGTATTTCACTGTTGTGGCGTGGTCCTTGCTCGTGAAATGTCATTGCTCTGTATGTAATGTTCCACAGTGTGACATTAAACAGCTCTACTTTACATTTATTCAATTACAGTTGGTTTTATAGCTTAAAAATACCCTGAAAAACACCTTCAAAATACCTTCTGAAAATACCTTCAAAACCTCATGGCTAAATAAGCGCCGAGTCAAAAAAAAGTCACAAAAGTGCCGAAACGGGTCAAATTGAATCAAAATAAAGTATTACTCTACCGCTATAGCCTATGGCAAAACGTTCGGCTTTTATGTAAACAAAAATAGAGTGGAAATTAACCTAAAGAGACTCTTCTTGTTCGCACTGGTCGCATTTGTTTCAATGCTAGCGTTAGCATTAGCTTAGCCGCATTGTGAATGGAGATCCGCGGCGCCACAATATGATCGCCACACGAAAGCTGAATTAGTATTTGTCCTAAAGTCTATAAAGTAAACGTGTTCTTACATTTACTTGCCTGTTGCTTGCCTCTTTGTCCGTGGATCACATATCAGCGCTCTTTCCCCTGTAAAGTATCCGATCATATTCTGTACATGAGCTCTGGAGAAATGGGCCCATGTCCCGAAGACAGAGTCCTCCCTTACAGTCAAAGTTAAGGATTTTTAAGTTACGGATGCATCCTATTTCATCCTATGAAATGCAGCTACATATTCAGGAGCTGCGCACAGTTGATAGGCGGGAAAAGTAAACAAAAGAGTGCAAATGTCATGTGATTGGTCCACAGCGGTAGCAGGGCTCTCAAGTTTTGAGCGGGGTGGTGCGTGAGACTGCGTTTTTTTCCGAAAACCTGCATTAACTAACCGATTTTCTGGGCACAGAAGCGCTTGAATTGTGTAACTAAATTTCTGCGTGAGAAATACCATGTGTGGCGTCGAATTGCGTGTGTCACACTCTCAAAGCGTGAGACTTGAGAGCCCTGGGTAGGATGGTAATTTAAACACACCTCGATTCTTTCTGAAAAACAAGCCAATTTCACAGACAAAATGTATGCTTTTTTAAGCAGCCAATGCTGTTATCTGAAACATGGAGTGAGTTCTTCATGATCTCAACTTGCACATTCTGCAAAAAAAAAAAAAACGAAAATCACAAATTTTGAAAAAAATTACTAAAAACTCGTATATGTCGGCTTCCCTAATCGCGAGTTGCGGACTAAATTGCCGCGGTGGGACACATATTCTGACTCTGAGGGTTGCCTCTCCACAGATCTGACCTGTAACTTGGTCTGGTTTGGTCTCCATGAAGATAGAAAGGTTTAATTCCATACTGTGAAACATTCCAGACAAAGCAATGAGATCTCCATGGAGAGAAGAATTTAACAGACACTCCAACAGAAAAGTTACCCAATGAACCTTTAACATAGTAGACAAAAACAATGACGTGACACAACCTGGTGGAGGGGCTGATCTAAAATGAGCGAGCACACGTCCAAACATAAACAGGGTTTTTTTTAATAGAGTAACGGAGTTGTCCGATCCACTGAGGCTACTGAAATGTTTGTTTGGAATGTTTTATAGATTTTAATTATGGATTCACTGGACATTTTAGCCTCGATTGCGAATATAGTTGCAAGTATTTTAACTCTTACAAATGGCTGGAAGGGCAGTCATTGATTTTATTGCAACCAAACCCAAAATGAGTCTGTAATTCTAGTAGCAAAGAGTGCCCATGTTAGCAGTTAGGAATAGATACCATACTACGCTATTTTCTGATCTATTTTGTTTCATTTACACATATTTAACAAATAAAAACTGTATATTTTAGCAGAGATCTTCTTTCAAACTGTAAACACTCTTGTTTTTGATGATATTATGCAATACAGGGAGTGCTCCACTGTGTTTTTACACTCCAAACACCTTCACTAGAAGCATTTGGATGATTTCAGCGCTGGAATTGTCGATCTCTACTGAACAAACGGTAAAATGAGCTGTTAACTTGAGATGTAGACAGACTAATAATAAAGTGTTACTCAAACATGGGTCAGTGAAGCAAAACACAACTCCAGGTCTGTTTTTGATGAGGTAACAACATTGTAACATGGCTTGAAGCTGACCATTTTGCGTAATATGTGACCTTTAACCTTAACATTTACAATAAGTGGAGTTAATATGATTAACTGAGAATCAGGAGCAGGACCACGCCTCAACCGCCTTCTCCTCTTCACCAGCGAACCTCATTCAACCACACCACTTATTTCCCAGAAGCCATTTGTAGCTGCCTATCCCATCAGCCGAGTTTGTCTCGGCTAACTCAACCCCTCCCTTCTACCCTATCTCGTTTGTCTTTCAGCCATAAGACATGCCCGAGATCTCCGTTCCAGCTGGGCCAACTGATGATTGAGACGGAGCCCCCACCCTGAGTCTCAACCCAGCCATCACCACCTCATTCATCCAGACAGCCATCGCTATGCATTAAGCCTAGAACACTTTCGCTATAAAAAGTAACACCATCACTCTTTCACCCGATATAATAAACCCAACAAAAAGTACTTGTCATGAAAAATAGATCAACATATGACAACACATGATAAATTAGAGTGGTTTTCTTTTATTTTCAACTGTGGTATGTGAAACAAAATGGAAAACAAAAACATAGAAAGACCCTAAAAACATGCTCCAAAATTTGAGGACAAAAAAATTCCTACAAAAAAAATAAATAATGATGTTGGAAACTTGGTGTTTGGTCCACTCCTGGGACATGTGAGACTTCCCTGGTGAAGCACAGACTCCTCGACACACAAACAGTTGCAGGGGAGGAACAAAAAATTGTATTTTTTCAGTGGGTAAAAATGATCAGTTGAATAAAATATTGATTTCACCATAAGAATTCCCTTTGATATCACCACTTTGTGATATTTATTCATAACCACTGCACTAAATAAGGATAGATACACATTCCAGGACCACTCTTACTTACCTATTCAATCAATCAATCAAACAATATTTATAAAGCGCTTTTCATACAAAAATGTAACACAAAGCGCCTTACAGTGATTAAGGATTAGAAGATTGACTTTTATTGATCTCAGACAGCAGAAATTGTTTCTGTATTTGACCCGGGGACCATCCAAATGTTTTTCTGGTTTAGGCTTGGTCAGGAGCCAAGCTGGAGGATTTTACCTATGGTGCATGTTTTAGCTTGATGGGGGAAACCGGAGTGCCCGGAGGAAACCCACCCAGACACGGGGAGAACATGCAAACTCCACACAGAAAGGCCCGGGCGACCCGGACCTTCTTGCTGTGAAGCATGAGTGCTAGCTACTCAGGCACCGTGCTGCCAACAGAGGAAAAAAAAAAATCCTTACAGTCCTGTAACATTAAATTCCTTACATTCTTACATTCACTTACATTTCACTGTTGCTGGGTGAAAATCAGCTGAAAGCCTGTAGGAAAAGGTGGGCTTTGGGGTAGGGAAACACCTACACCTTCAAATATGTCAAAAACAATGGTGAAGCTCCCCAGGGACCCATGACACTCAGAAAAATTCAGCATATTGAAAATCATGTAAATGCTTTTGCTCGGGTGAAAATCACCCGGCGATAGTGCTCTAGGGTTAATAAATATCTTCATCACATTACGTCTTGGTGCGGTCCTTGCTAGTGAACCTACTTTAACCCACATCTGAAATGCACATCATGTTGTTGTTCTAATAATAAGGATTTCTGTCACGGGCATATGACAGGCAGTTCCCCAAGGTGTGAGGAACGCACACACAAACACAGGGAGGCAAGATACTGCATGTCAAGCGTTTTCCCATGATGCAAAACGATATGAATCTCCATGTGTCATCTGTGCGCGCTGATGTTGCCACTGTGACCTTACATACAGCCCGTGACCATACGCCTCGTCTGGGTAAACATGAAGACGTCATCATGCAGTGCTGGTAATTTCCTGCTAGTGGGTGGAGTCAGAAATATTATTCTAAAGGTCTAACTATTCTGGAGGAGCTTGAGTTTGTATTAAAATGCCTTGAAACTCTTGCCTGAGCAGCCACTCTCTTTTACATTCTATTTGAACCAGACCATAAAGCATGAAAAACCTTGAGATGGTCCAACCACAGCTGCTAATTTGTAGCGCGTGTCTCGCAAACGTTTCAAACATCTCCTCTTGAAAATCCTCGTCGCATTCAGAACAGAATACTAGTATATAACTTCTCTTACCTGAGATAAGTCATAGTTTTTGCTTTGGTTGTTGATTCTGAGAAAATCTGTTTCTTTTATGTAGCAGCCATGTTTGTCTTTGACACAAACAGACCTGATCAGGAAGAGCTGACTTGGTTGAAACTACAACAAGTGAGATAATATGTGCGCTTAAATAAGTCCCTCACACGTAGAATTACAGTCACGAGCTATTAGCCAACAGTTTCTCAGGTAGTCACTCTCACGTTTTAGTTGAAAATGAAACACCTAAACAGGAACACGAACGCTCATTGATCACAAGCTCCTGAAAATGTGTTGTTTAATTCAATTTCTTCAAGAACTTTACTCTACTCTTCTGTAGAACCTTTTGCTACCATGGAGATGTTATTGCTTTGTCTGTAATGTTCCACAATATGGTATCAAACTTACATAAGGTGCATTCATTCAATATGGGTGTTTTAATTGCTCTAAAATACCTATAAATTGGGCCGCTTGTGTCTCTTGCTTGTCTTTATGGAGATTGATAATGGAGATTGAGGCTACGTTTATGTGACGACGGCCTGAATAGAAAAGGCAAAAGTGGCATTGCGTCTTCATTTTTTATTCCGCGTTTAGACGAGCGTTTTCAGGAGGAAATCTACGTGCATATGGTGACACAAATGTGTGTGGCATTGGATTGGGTATGCATGCCAGGCGGTTAGGTGGTGCTGTGATGCATTATCACTATGTCCGTGCGCATGTGTAGAATCTTCCTTAATTTATTTACTTCATTTAATTTACTTAACTTTTTAATTTAATAAAAGTAACACCATCACTTTTGCCGGGTAATTTTTACCCGTATAATATACCCAACAAAAAGTACTTGTCATGAAAATAGATCAAAATATGACACATGATAAGTTATATAAGTTATATAGAAGTTCAATTTGTCAACTGGACAAAGTTTGTTTGGTTGAAGACGTTTCGCCGCTCATCCGAGAGACTTCTTCAGTTCTGGTTCTAGTGCTGGTTAGTCCCTGTTTTTATCTAGCTGCAGGGAGGAGCTCACTACACTGGAATCATTCTGAAACTATCTCAACTAATTTGTATCTTTTGTTTCCCTGGCGTCTCGTTTAGCATCTCTATTTAGCCCTATGAGGAGCTCACTGCTCTGAAATAGCTCTGAAACTATCCCCTCATTTGTTCCTTTTGTTATTCGAGTATTTTGCTAAATATTCGAATAACAAAAGGAACAAATGAGGGGATAGTTTCAGTTATAGTTATAGTGGTTTTCTTTTATTTTCAACTGTGGTATGTGTAACAAAATGGAAAACAAAAACATAGAAAGACCCTAAAAACATGCTCCGAAAATTACTGAATAATTAGGAATTTGAGAACAAAAAATTCCTAAAAAAAACAAAAATAATAATAATAATAATAAATATAGCCGCAAGCGGCGATGATCGACCCTCGCTTCCACTCGCGGGGGGGTTGGGGGGGTGCTAACGCGCCATTTTCCTCCCAAATTTGATGGTGAGCTGCAAAAACAAACCTGAAATTTGTGGCGTTTTCACGGAAACACCGTTCAGTCTTTTAGAACGCTTTTAATAACTTTTAATGTCCCACTTGTCTAGATGATACAGCACGATTCTGGACCTTAACCTTAGGAGGAGTTCATTAAAATACGAGGACAGGAAAATTTGCCTTCTGCGCCATATCACATGCTCGGTCCAATATGGCTGACTTCCTGTTGTGCAGGTAGCAATGGTGTAATATACTTTTTTGTTCCTATTCCCATGATGCGTCTGTGTACCAAATTTGGTTTGGCTACGACAAAGTTTTTGTCGGGCGTCCCATTGGCAAGAACAGATGTTTGGCCTGTTGCCATGGTATCACGGGTATAGCCATAGGTGCAATGAATTTTGATTTTCCAAGGGGTGCTGTTGAGCCATTTTTTTAAAGATTTTTTAATACAGAATAAATTCCTTTTTTGCATTCTTGAATTTTTGTGAAGAATTTCGTGAGTTTTCGTTGGTGGGAAGTACCCGAACCTTGAAAAAAGTGTATAGGAAAATAATAAGAATAAGAATAAGAAAAACCAGAACAATAATAGGCCCTATGCTTTAGCGCTCGGGCCTAATGATACTAGAAACTTGGTCTTTGGTCCACCCATTCCTGGGACATGAGAGTTTTGCGTCTTGGGCAGTGTAGACGAAAACGCTACAGCGGAGCGTATTCAAGTTTTCCATTTTAGAGGACAGTTTCAGTTTTTTGCATTTTTAAGCTCCCAAAACGCCGTCACCATCTAAACGAAAGGCACTTCCGATAAAATATTTTGACATTTTTACACAGTTTTTAAACAGGCCCTTAATGCCATACTTTGTAACATTGCAGGCTTAGCAATAACATCTCCATGGAGACAAGCAACTGATGGGTCTTCTACCAGAAAAGTCTAAAACACGTCCACAAACTTTTCTGGTATTTATTGCTAATGTGTGCGCTGTGTCACCATGGTAACAATAGAAAAACACCCTCAGCATGACGCCACCGCAAAGTATCAATAGAACAGAAAAGAAATGCCATGCTTGCTGAATAGTAGTTGTTGTGACTCTTCCTTGACAACAAACTTACATTATGAGCTAGCGTGATCACAAAGCCAACAATAGAAGTAATTTTCAGACATTTTCACATCTATTCTCAACTTTCTGACAAGAGTATTGTGTAGGCTGCTTCTTATAACTGTCAACAAGGCCAAGACAATAACTTTTCAAGGAAATTCACTCTCTACTTTCTGAGTGCTATATTGGTGTAGCTTAAAGGTTGTCTCTTTTTCGAAGGTTAAGCGTCATTTATTTGTTCGACAGAGTTTATTATGATGAATTACATTTAATCAATTTATGGTCTGCAAACTGTATGAGTCTTATTGAACGGTAACTCGTCGTCATGGAGATGTTTTGGTTAGTCGACCTTCGTCCATGGAGACAAACAGGTGTTGGGTCTGTAGAAAGCCGTGCCTGCTCACTGAAATAATGCATTTTTCAAGGTATTTCTGGAATATTTTTTCTGTGTCTGCTGTGTTATGTACTTTCTTATTCTGTTTTTTAAATTTATTTATATTTCTCGTATGTATACATCGGGCGGTTGTGCTGAGTGTAAAGCCTGACCTCTTTCGGTTTGTCAGAAAATACATACATAATGGCATAGTGTGGAATGTTTTGGGCAAAGCAATGTTATCTCCATGGAGACAAGCAGAAATCTCACAATCTCTCTCAGACCCTGTTCGAACCCTCCTTGTGGTAAAAAGTACGATCTTGTACAGGATTCAGCCCGCAAGCCTACCTCGATTGCAATTTCCGATACATTTACAAGAGCATGATACAAACCGCTACACTACAACTTCACAAACTTGATGCGATGAGCAGTATGGCAGCACGGTAGCTGAGTGGGTAGCACTCATGCTTCACAGCAAGAAGGTTCCGGGTTCGATCCCACACCTTTCTGTGTGTGTTCTGTGTGGAGTTTGCATGCATGGTCTGGGTTCGATCCCCGGGTCACCCGAGCCTTTCTGTGTGGAGTTTGCATGTTCTCCCCGTGTCTGGGTGGGTTTCCTCCGGGCACTCCGGTTTCCCCCACCAACCCAAAACATGCACCATAGGTACCTCCAGCTTAGGTCCTGACCAAGCTGAAGCAAGAAGATCATGGAGATGGTCCCCGGGCGCAGTAATGTGCTGCTCACTGCTCCTGATAACAGGATGGGTTAAATGCTGAACTGGAATTTCCCCACTGTGGGACTAATAAAGGCATAGCTTTCTAGCTTTCTTTCTTAATTAATAGCGGGATAACCAAATATATTGCGATAGTGCTCTGAAGGGGAAGTGATATAGCTTGAAAGCAAAAGGAGGAGGGACTCAGAGCATCAAAAACTAAACCAAAATGTACGACAACATTGCATTTTCAAAACTATAAAAGGTAAGTGACATGGTGATCTAAGTATGTTACGTGCAATACCCCATAGAAGTGTAATACCTACTCCTTAAAGGGACAGTGTGTAAGATTTTTACCCGTTAATTACCGAAATTGAAGATACCCATTCAAAAAAACAGTGTTTTCCAAGCCTTTTCACTTCCATCATCAAATCAAAGTATTCTGTTGGATTTAGATATAGTCGCATAAAAGGGGGATCTTCCCCATGTAGAGGCAGCCATTTTGATTACGAGAGCCGCAGAAGGACATTTGGGCTCTGCCTTCGCCTTTTCTTTATACAGTAGTTGTCGGCAAGGGCTCATGGTTTTCACACGAGATAGTACGCGTTTGGATAAACGACAAGCATGTTGTCGGATCACACTTACTCCGCACATACATCACAGGAACAAGCACCTTCATCTAAGAGGAAAAGAAGAAGGACATAGTACCTACCACGGCCGGGGCTTTGTTGCAGCGCGGGCCCGCACCCCGGGTTCAGACCGCCCTCCGCCCTCCGGTTCCCGATTCCCCCCACCCACGCAAAGCACCGGGTGCGCTTCACATGTGCGCGCGGTTCGTGCGCGGCTGCCGCTGAACCAACCTCCGGGTACGCCGAGCTGTCCGCGTTACGGCGCGCCTGGGTGACCCTCGAGGTCTGCCGTAGCTAGAACAGGAATTGCAATACCCACCATCCACCAATGCGCCACCAATCCTACACATTGTCCCTTTAAAGGAAAATTTACGTTTTTTTACAATCTGAGCCTTATTTCGGTAATAAAACAAGTTGTTTTACTTACCCATAGCACTTTGGTGTCATTTGGAGCAGTTACGTAGATGTTGTGGTGTAGCGGTATCCGTGAACGTGAGTTCTCGGGGCAAATGTTTGCGGTCTCCATATAACACAAACTTTAGCACTTTTCAAATCACAGAAGATCGCTGTGTCAGCGCAGACTTTAAGTGGACTCCAAAGCGGCCTGAAACCCGATATCCAGCTATAGTTTCATTTGATGACGTCATCATAGAGGACAGCGCGCATGCGTGAAGTCACAGCTGTTTAGCAGATAAACACCGCTAGTCTGAAAGAAGCTAACACCGCTCTGAAGTTTTCTGTTGCGAGACATGGCTGAAAATTCGGACTTTGAGATTGAAGAGGACTTATTTGAGTATGATGGCCGTCCCTATCGTTTTGAGCCTGAGTATATGGAGGAAGAGATATTAGAAGGAAGCGGAGACAGTTTGAGGAGCAGCGCACAAGAGAACAGCGAGCAACGGCCCGTCTACGAAAAGACAGTACCTTGTGGTGTTTATGTGGACATTGTATGTCGATGGCCACAGAGGAAGAATGCCTTTGCTGTCTCGAGTGGGATATCGGGTTTCAGGCCACTTTTAACTCCACTTAAAGTCTACGCTGACACAGCGATCTTCTGTGATGTGAAAAGTGCTAAAGTTTGAGCAAACATATGCCTCGAGCACTCACGTTCACGGATACCGCTACACCACAACATCTACGAAACTGCTCCAAATGACACCAAAGTGCTATGGGTGAGTAAAACAACTTGTTTTATTAACGAAAAAAGGCCCAGATTGTAAAAAATGTTAATTCTCCTTTAAAGGACACAAAATTGACTCTTGTGAGCTTTAAGCCGTGTTTAAATGCTGTTAATGCCCCAAAAACTTCCCTGGAGTTAGATTCGAACCCTCCTTGTGGTAAACAGTACGATCTTGTACAGGATTCAGCCCACAACCCTACCTCATCCACGCTCCCTCGATTGCAATTTCCGATACATTTACAAACGCATGATACAAACCAATACACTCCAACTTCACAAACTTGATGCGATGAGCAGTAATTAATAGCGGGATAACAAATGTGTTGCGATAGTGCTCTGAATGGGGGTGACTTTGAGCATGAGAGCAAAGGGAGGAAGGACTTAGAGCATCAAAAAGTAAAGCGAAATGTATGAAACATTTTTAAAACATTGCACTTTCAAAACTATAAAAGGTAAGTGGCATGGTGATCTAAGTCAGTGTTTCCCAACCTTTTTGAGCCAAGGCACACATTTTATGTTAGAAAAATCACGAGGCACACAACGGAACAAAAATGTTGCAAAAAGTATATTTATTGAAATATAATGAATATCCAGTCTAAACTTATTTACTCAGTGTGATACCTGGGGCTGCTTAGTTGAACACAAAGCTGATATTCTTGCAGGAATTGAAGACAGACACACACGAAGATCTTCCTCAGCAGCTCTCAGTCGCTCTCTCTTTTTTATTATTTTTTTTATAGCAGTCATGCTTGAAAAGCCACCCTCACATAGATATGTTGTGGAGAAAGGGAGCAGAACTGAAATAGCTTTGTTTGCCAGAATGGGGAACTCCTTGGCAGCAGTCAGCCAAAAACTGGGGCCTTCATCTGGGTCAGAATTTCCTCCAGGACCCAGGTCAGATTGACTACTTTTCCTTCTCAAATATTTATCCATCCACGTCAAAACCCGCAGCGTTGTCTCATTCGCAGTGTCACTAGCTACTTTTGTATTTAGCCCTCTAGCATATTTAGCCTTCTAGCAGAACAGCACTGTTATTACACGCCAAGTGAAATTGGTTAATCTTCCGCGGCACACTTGATTTCTCACGGCACACTAATGTGCCGCGGAACAGTGGTTGGGAGACACTGATAAGATAAGATAAGATAAGATATGCCTTTATTAGTCCCACAGTGGGGAAATTCCAGTGTTGCAACGCACAGATCAAGAACAGCACGAAAAAGTAACATGCAACAGAACAATATAATAAATAAATAAATAATGGCCTAGGATAATTTAAAACTAGACCTAAAAATAGACTCTGGATTATAGTTGAATATTTGTAAGTGCATTTGTAAGTGATCTAAGTAATACCCCACAGAAGTGTAATACCCACACTTTGTTCATGTAAACACTGTGTCCCAAATTTGATCAAAACCGGGATAAGCCTTATACAGTGGTACCTCACCTTACGAAATTAATTCGTTCCAGAAGTGGTTTCGTAACGTGAATTTTTCGTAAGTTGAGTTTCAATGGAAAAGGCCTGATCCGAAGTTTTTTTTTTTATAGTGTAACATTTTTTTTATAGTGTAACTTTGTGTTCTGCGTCCTGATTGGCTAAGAGACTAGATCAGGACTAAAAGTGGAATAAACCAGGTCTAGACCAGAACTAAACCAGGTCTAGACCAGGTCTAAACCAGGTTTAAACCTGGACTGGACCTGGACTAAACTAGGACTGGACCAGGTCTAGACCTGGACTAAACCGGGACTAGACCAGGATTAAATCACCCCGTGTGGCTCTTTGCTGGTTTCGTGCGGTTTCGTTTGTGCGTGTTCGGTTCGTGGCTTGGGCTGCGTGTTCGCCGGGGTTCTATCTCATGCTCGCGGTGCTCCTGTCTCCGCGCTCCTTGCATGTTCGGCGCTAGAGCTAGGAGGCCGAGAAAGGTGCTCTTTGAGCGGGCACGACCGCGGGGTTTTCCCTGGGGCTGGCTCTGGTTCTATCCGACTTCCAGAGCAGGGGGTCTGACACTGTGAGCTAAGAGGCCGAGAAAGGTGCTCTTTGAGCGGGCATGACCGCGGGGTTTTCCCTGGGGCTGGCTCTGGTTCTATCCGACTTCCAGAGCCGGGGGGCTGACACTGTGAGCTAAGAGGCCGAGAAAGGTGCTCTTTGAGCGGGGATAACAGCGGGGCGTGCATCTGAGCGCACATTATTCGAATTTTTGAGATTTCGCGTTTCGTAACTTGAATTTTCTTTCGTATCTAGAGACCAAAATTTAACATGAAGGCGTTTCGTAACTTGGATTTTTCGTATGTAGGGTCTTTCGTAAGGTGAGGTACCACTGTATTTAGGATATTAAATGCATGTAAACAAAGTCACATAGTCAAGTCATTAGGCTCCAGGCAGTTATTACCCCGCCAGCATTGATGAATTCCACATTTAATAGCATGACGGGTGTTCTTCTTTACATAGCGAATCAGAGCAACATGAAAAGCTAACAGCACAGGCTATGCTGGCCACATGCTAACCGTAACAGTATACATAAACAAGCTAACGAAAGTATTTGTTAGAGCCTTTTTTTATGTTTTGATTAAAAATGTATATTTGTATAGTTAGAAGTGCTGTCAGGCGATTAAAAACATAATCTAATTAATTACAGGATTTGTAATTAATTAATCTAATTAATCGCATTTTAAGAGTGTGAGAGAGAGAGAGATTATGAGTGAGCAATCGAGCGAGTGAATGAACCCACTGCGATTGAGTTTTGCTCATTTGCTCATTCGTTTCCCAAATTCTGTGAGCGTGGTTTGGTGGTTTGGTGAAGTGCGCACTATCACAAGTAACAATGGAACTTGTCTTGGACGTGTTTATTGGACTGTGTGTGAGTGCTGGAGGTGGTCGGAGGGGCCGATGGCGCAGATTGGCAGCCTCGCTTCCGTCAGTCTGCCCCAGGGCAGCTGTGGCTACAGAAAGTAGCTTACCACCACCAACCATGGAGTGAATGAACAATGAACTGTAACGCGCTTTGGGTGTCATGAAAGGCCCTATATAAATGCTATGAATTATTATTATTAATTATTATTGTTCAAATGATCCGTCAGGCTGGAGCAGCTTCGGTGATCGGAAAATTCTTTTTGACAAAAGCTACAAATCACTGCGTTCTTGTTGATCTTCTTCGTTCTTTTTATAAATAAACTTGTCGTTCAAAGGCTCTGGCAGCGATTCGCTCGCCGCACGCCAAATTTAAAATGCGCGCGCATTGAATTGCCACTCATAATTAATTGTGTTAATTTTTATAAGGCGTTAATTTGCAGTGTAATTAATTAATCTAACATGTTAAACTGACAGCCCTACAAATTACAATAGCCAAGGCAATTGAAATCTAATCCATCAATAAATAAATTGTACAGTTTTGCATACCCGCTATGTTCTTCTTCTATGAGACCGAAGCTACGTGTAGTCACACAGCAGTATAGCAGGTAGCATCTAGTGGCGGTACGCGAGAATGCAACACTATTTTCTGATGTCTGAGCAGCCTATTTTATATATTTTGCTTTTTTAGCTCTTGTTGTGATTTGTTTACGGTGGAGTAGCTCCAAAAAAACAGCGCTGAAATGTCTCCGTCTGGTGATTATCAGCTAAATCAGCCACAGTTTCACCATCGAGAATAGATGACAGAAAAATGGATTTGTTTTCAGTTTGTGAGCGAAGGACAATGATTAATGGACTAGAGAGCGGTGGAGTCATGCAGAATACACAATAAATACGAGAGGAAATGCGAAAAAGTGTTACAGCAAGGAGGTTAATTTTGCGCATAATGACATGATGAATTTAAAGGGCCTATTTTTACGCTATTTTCTGATCTATGTTCTAATGTTTCCACGTCTTGGAGTTGTGTTTTGTTTCATTCGCACATGTTTAACACACAAACTCTGCATGTTTAGGCTGAGTTCTTCTCTCTTTTCCACCTTGCAACGTCATGTGGTAATACAGGAAGTGTTTTTAAAATTCATGCACTTTCACTAGAATCATTTGAGCTCTGGAATTGCCAATCTCTACTGAACAAATGATAAAAGGTAGTTATTTACTTGAAAACTACCAATACATGATATCACAAGGTGGAAGAGAGCGGTGGAACAGAGCGTTTTGAGCAAAATGACCACTTGAAAACTGACAAACTCAATCGCAAAGTGGGTTCATTCGTTTGCTCGATCAGTCCCTCTCAATCTCTCTCTCTCACATTCTTAAAATGTGATTAATTAGATTAATTAATTACAAATCCTGTAATTAATTAGATTATTTTTTTAATCGCCTGACAGCATTAGTAATTTGACATTTTTAAACAGCTCACCCAAAATCCTGTGCAATCTCAGCAAAAGGCCGTTTTTCATTCTAAATTCTCAGTCAGATCCCAAAAGCAAATGCCATCAAATTACCATGAGTCTGATCATGTGTTTTTCTGTGCTTTTTCATTCATCTGACATTTGAATTTTACACTGTATTGTATTGTGTTTTTTTAATTGTGTTTTTAGCAAATACATCAATACGTTTGTACTGTAATATGTAATTTGCTCTTGAAAATCAACCAAGACCTTTATATGTTTCACAGTGTGTGTATTTGTATGTAGTCGCTCAGGCTTTTTGTCAGGCTTGGTGCGCACAAATAACAGAATTTTGCCATTCTGTTTGAGTTTCTTTGAACGTGAATTTGGGCCAAAGTTCTTAATCATATGTGGATGAGAGCTGTTTCAAAAGTTCTGTGAAAGAGCCCGAGAACTGTGAGAACTGAGGAGAAATGTTTCAAATTATACGAGCACCTGTGCCCTTGTTCAGACACAGGTTTGAATCAAATGATCAAACTAGACCGAATTTCAAAAAATGTGCTAAAACAACTGAAAAAAAAAAACTTAAAAAAATGTAATAACAAACAAACAAATATGCATCCATCCATCCATTTTCTTCCGCTTATCCGGGGCGGGGGCAACAGTCTAAGCAGGGACTCCCAGACACCCTTCACCCCAGACACTTCCTCCAGCTCCTCCGGGGGGACCCCAAGGTGTTCCCAGGCCAGCCGGGACACATAGTCCCTCCAGTGTGTCCTGGATCTTCCCCGGGGCCTCCTCCCAGTGGGACATGACACCTCCCGAGAGAGGCGTCCAGGAGGCATCCAGAACAGATGCCCGAGCCACCTCAGCTGTTCCTCTTGACGTGGAGGAGCAACGGCTCTACTCCGAGCTCCTCCTGTGTGACTGAGCTCCTCACCGTATCTCTAAGGGAGAGCCCAGCCACTCATTTCGGCCGCTTGTATCTGCGATCTCATCTTTTCGGTCATTACCCAGAGCTCATGACCATAGGTGAGGGGAGGAACGTAGACTTTGCCTTTCAGCTCAGCTCCCTCTTCACCACACAGCGACCGCATCACTGCAGACGCTGCACCGATCCGCCTGTCAATCTCGCGCTCCATCCTCCCCTCACTCGTGAACAAGACCCCGAGATACTTGAACTCGTCCTCTTGAGGCAAAACAAACAAATAAATATATAAAAATAAAGGTATGTTTTATGATATGTCATGGCATTTCTTTTCGGTTCAACAGTCCATATGGGGTGACAGTAGCTCAGTTGCAGTGTTTGTCCACTGATCTGAAAGTTAGCGGTTCAAATCCTGCTCTTAACATAAACATCATTAATTGAGCCATAGGTTGACTGGTGTGATTGCAGCTCCCACAGATTAACGCTGTCGTTGTGTCCTTGGGCAAGACACTTAACCCTCCTCGATCCTAGACAAGGCCAGTTTAGCACAATTCGTACAAGTACCTCAAATGCACACATAAAAAATAGATACTGTTTCGCAGATCTCTTGGTTTTTTTTTTCAATTACAGGGTTTTTATAGCAAAAAATAGGCTTAGTTTGGTGATCAGCAGCTTGTCTCCATGGAGATTGCCAAGTTTTTACCATTTTGTAGAACATTTCAGGAAAGTAATTAATATCTTCAAGGAAAATAGTCGGTTTCTCCACTAGAAGTCAGGTGCTAAATTACGAGTACAAACTGAAAAATTGCAACCGATTTACCAAAAACGTCACTTATTTAATACATTTGAGATTAGCTTAATGTCCCTATTTTTAAAAACATAGATGTAGACCCATAGGCGCATATAAAGCCCATGCACAAACAAAGCCTGTAGGGCCCGTGCACCACTGTGAGCACTGTTATTTTGTATTTTTGAGGTCCAAACGTAACTATAAGATCAAATTCCTTCAGTTGACAGTTTCACTTTCTCATGGACTAGTGTCAGATTCATCCAGTGACAATAAATCCAATACCCGTCGTGCCTTTAATCAATTTCTAAACCCTGCCAATACTCCTCCGTCAGGCCTGTCAAGTTCCACTGTCCACAACAAGGCAGTGATGGATGGTCCCCCGGAGGTCCGAGGAGTGGGCGGGACCTTGTTGACAGACTGGGCGGGGACCGCGTTAGCCCCACCCCTTCGCTCTCACACACTCACAGCTTTAAGGCGCCGCAGGGCTGACGGCTGGACTGATGGCCTCCGTAGAAGAACTCCATTGACTCGTGTGTCAATACAAAGAGTGTGTGAATGGCTCCCTGTGGATTGTGATGGATCAGAGGGCGGACAGTGAAACACAGAGCAGTATTTACACACTTGTATAATACATGAGGACAAATGTCATCGAGCAACTACACAGCGCACACCAGATACAAGAGAGGCTATGCCAGCATGGCTTTAGATGTCGTCCATCGACCTGAAAAGACATCTCACAATATAAATAGAATATAGAGTAAAATTTAAATATTATTCCCATACAAGGCCCACTACAAAATTTTAGATTATTTTTGCCATTGCATACATATATTAAAATTCAACCGCATATTGCATGTTCTGAATGACCCAAGAGTGCTTATACAAAAAGGCTTAACTCTTACTTGAATCTTCGTAACTATTTATCCATCCATCCATACATTTTCTTCCGCTTATCCGGGGCAACAACAGTGGGGACAACAGTCTAAGCAGGGACTCCCAGACTTCCTTCACCCTGGACACTTCCTCCAGTTCCTCCGGGGGGACCCCAAGGCGTTCCCAGGCCAGCCGAGAGACATAGTCCCTCCAGCATGTCCTGGGTCTTCCCCGGGGCCTCCTTCCGGTGGGACATGCCCGGAACACCTCCCAAGGGAGGCGTCCAGGAGGCATCCAGAACAGATACCCGAGTCACCACAGCTGCTCCTCTCGACGTGGAGGAGCAGCGGCTCTACTCCGAGCCCCTCCCGTGTGACTGAGCTCCTCACCCTATCTCTAAGGGAGCGCCCAGCCACTCTGCGGAGGAAACTCATTTTGGCCGCTTGTATCTGCGATCTCGTCCTTTTGGTCATTACCCAGAGCTCATGACCATAGGTGAGAGGAGAGATGTAGATTGACGGTAAATTGAGAGCTTTCGGTCCGGTACAGCAACCGCATCACTGCCGACGCTGCACCGATCCGCTTGTCAATCTCACGCTCCATCCTCCCCTCACTCGAGAACAAGACTCTGAGATACTTGAACTCCTCCACTTCAGGCAAGGACTCTCCACCCACCTGGAGAAGGCAAGTCATCTTTTTTTTTGGAACTTCTTATAGTTCATTTAACCAGCAAGTTCCCCTAATAAGTTAACTCTGACCTTTATTAACACAGCAGGTGGTATTGAAGTTTAAAGATTCTACTGTATATTACAAAAAATTGATTCTTTTGAGCTTAAACCAGATTAGGATGTTGTTACATTCTCAAAAACAAACCTGGAGTTGTGTTTCATTTCATTATTAGTCTGACTATGCTCAAAATGCTGCGTTCCATCTTGTGATGTCATGTAGTGGTAGTTTTCAATTTCAACAGCTACCTTTTTTACTTTTAGTTCAGAAAAGATTGGCAATTCTAAGGCTTAAATTATCCAAATGATTCTAGTGAAGGTGTATGGAGTTTAAAAACACCGTGGAGCACTTCCTGTATTACCACATGACATCACAAGGTGGAACAGAGTGTTTTCGGTTTGTATGTTAAAGGTACCATCACTTTAACTAATAATACTGATTTTTTTTCTTTTTCTTCCAATTTTGATTTAAATAACCTTTGTTGTTGGCATGACACGTATTTTTACATTCTAACACTTCATATGGTTCACAAATTGCACGTCTCTATCTAAGCCTTCTTCACCGGGAGCTGAAATCAAAGAGTTTTGCTCTGACAATCTGCTGACGTGATTTTGGACCTGATGAGCCCCCATGTGTCTCCCCCCGCTGGGCAAGTTTGGAGGCGCAGACACGAGCTACACCTACAGGGGCCCTAATGAGAAACTTTGTCAACACCACAGCACAGGGGGATGAAGCGAAAAGAAAAGAAAGATAGAAAAAGAGAGAAAGATCTGTGGTTTGGTTTGGGAATGGGCTCCAAAGGCTGGTTCGTATAGGGACAGAATAATGAGGAACCAGCAATTCAAACCATTTAAGAAGGAAGTTAAGTTAATTAAAGGTGAGACACTGTTGGTAAATAGGAAAAATATTATGTATAAATGGAGATATCAATTAGGGATGCACGATGCAACTTTTTTTTAGTTCTGATACCGATACTGATACTTCCAGGAGTTAATGGAGACCTTCTGAGGCAATCTCAACTGACTAAAATGTAAAACAAAAATATGTTTAAGTAAGGGCAAGAATTTAGGGTTTTTCTAGGTTATCTCAGTATATAGCAGTGCAGTTTATCAATCAATCAATCAAACAATATTTATAAGGCGCTTTTCATACAAAATTGTAACACAAAGCGCCCTACAGTGGTCAAGGATTAGAAGATTGACCTTATTTGATCTCGCACAGGAGAAGTTGTTTCTATATTTGACCCGGGGACCATCCCCATGATTTTGTTTTGTTATTTAGGCTTTGGTCAGGCCCTAAGCTGGAGGATTTTACCTATGGTGCATGTTTAGGTTGGTGGGGGAAACCGGAGTACCCGGAGGAAACCCACCCAGACACGGGGAGAACATGCAGTCTCCGCACAGAAAGGCCCGGGCAACCCGAACCTTCTTGCTGTGAAGCATGAGTGCTAGCCACTCAGCCACCGTGCCGCCAGGAAAAAAAAAAAGCAGCAACAGGAACAGCAGCAACAACAACAGCAACAACAACAGGAACAACAGCAACAACAACAACAGTAACAAACAGCAGCAACAACAACAGCAGCAGCAACAACAACGGCAACAACGACAGAAACAACAGCAACAACAACAGTAACAACAGCAACAAGAACAACAGCAGCAACAACAACAGCAGCAGCAGCAACAGGAACAGCAGCAACAACAACAGCAACAACAACAGGATCAACAGCAACAGTAACAACAGCAGCAACAACAACAGCAGCAACAACAGCAGCAACAACAGCAGCAGCAACAACAGGAGTAGCAGCAACAACAACGGCAACAACGACAGAAACAACAGCAACAACAACAGCAACAACAACAGTAACAACAGCAACAACAACAGCAGCAACAGCAGCAACAACAACAACAACAGCAACAACAACAGGAACAACAGCAACAGTAACAACAGCAGCAACTGTTTAGTCTACAAGTTACGCCTTACGCCCATCATGGATGACACCTCTCTACCTTGTGTAACTGAAGGCACTTTACTACTAAAACTACCTCATGTAACTAAAAGCACTTTTGTATTAGATCTATTAACTGAAAATCCATTGTTCCAAGATGGCGCTGGAGAGGCCAGCTGCCTGTTACAGAGCTCGCAAACGTGCAATATTGTTTTTCAATACTCTCCTAGTTACTGTTTCTTATTATTATTACTTGTATAAGTCCACTGTATGGTCCTAACGTGCAATATCGTTTTTCAATACTCTCCTTGTTACTGTATTATTATTATGACTTATTCTATTATTACTTATTTTATTATTATTATTACTTATCTTTATTCCATTCTTGCCTGCATGCACTTTTCTTTCTTGTTCAAACTGTCCCTACCTGGAGCTACTGTGACAAGTAAATTTCTCCTGCGTGAGATCAATAAAGTCTTATCTTATCTTGTCTTATCCTTGTAAAACTGTTGTGTCCTGCTTTGATTCTGTCACTGCTTCTGTTCCCTCTAGACTGTAGAGGAGCTGAGCAGCTCCTTCAGCAGACGACTGAGGCACCCCCAGTGCAAGAAGGAGCGCTACCGCAGATCCTTCATCCCCACTGCCATCAGACTGTAGAACTCTACTGTATAGTCTAAACGTGCAATTTATTTTTCTATATTCTCTTATTTGCTTATTTTATTAGTATTATTACTATCTTGTCTGCATGCACTTTTTTTTTTTTTCTTTTGCACTAAACTGCCTGGAGCTAATGTGAGATGTGTGAGATCTTATCTTATCTTAAATTATGGCAAGCCGTTTTAACATTTAAACATTTAAGTTTAACTATCCGGAATTAACATTGTAGATAACAACAACGTCTTTCCGACTAGGTGTAATTTAATTTTGGATAGTGGGAATTGTCATTTGAGAAATCTGTAACGTAATTTTGACCAGACGAAACGACAGTTTCGAGAGATATCTGCAATTCAGTTTTGACTAGACAAAACAGAATTACAGATAATTTGCAATTACGTCATTGAAAATGACATTCACCTCATCACAGATCATAAATGACCACTGCAGATATCTGTTATTCAGTTATGACTAGGCGGAATGAAAGTTAAAGATCTCAAATGTCATTATGACGTCCTGACACAGGCAGCACCACGATGTCTCGAGCTACGAGCATCGGACCAATCCGTCCAAAAAAGCCATTTTGTCCCTAAATCTAAACAACCGTCAGTGTTAACATTAGTTTTTGTCATTAATATAATTTTCAACAAACGTTTCACTAGAGCGTATAAACAAAACAACCCCAAGATGCATTTTGGCTATCTTACTGATAAACTAACTTTCCATAACCAGCCGACAGGTCCACGTGAAAATACCGCTCCCACCTAAAGTGAAGATTATTTGCATACAGCGACGTCATTTCGCCTGGTCAAAACTCCAACTCAAGAGATCTGTGATTACATTTTGACCAGGCAAAATGAACGTTACAGATATCTCCAATTTCAGATATCTCTAATCAAAATTCATTTCAAGATATCGATAACTTGATAATACATACTTTTCTGTTGGAAGTGAGACATGGCTGAAGACTTTGGGACTGAAGAGGACTTATTTGAGTATGATGGCCGTCCCTATCGTTTTGAGTATACGGATGAAGAGATATTAGAAAGAAGGAAGCGGAGACAGTTTGAGGAGCAGCGCACCAGAGAAGAGCAAGCGACAGCCCGTCTACGAAAAGACAGTACCTGGTGGTGTTTATGTGGATGTTGTACTATGTCGATGGCAACAGAGGAAGAATGCCTTTGCTGTCTCGAGTGGGATTTGCGGCCAGGAGATGAACGTCTGGGTGATGATAACAGAAATCTGTGTCTGTCAACTCTGGAGGATATTTGTGCCATGATGAACCGTGGTGTAATAGAAACATTTTTTCGTGTTTCGAAGTTGAATTGGAGGAGCCAGCCAAAGCCTGTTGTTTTGCATTGAATTGGTTTGTTATGCCTATATAGTCAAGACGACGTAATCTAATGAAACTATAGCTGTGTATCGGGTTTCAGGCCGCTTTTGACCAAGCAAAACTGTACAGTGGCACATTGAGCGTCTGTGATTTGAAAAGTGCTAAAGTTTGTGTTATGTGGTGACCGCACCCCGAGCACTCACGTTACGGATATCGCTAAACTATAAATTCTCCGGACAGGCTCCAAATGACTCACAATGGGTGAGTACATGACGTTGTTTTATTAACAAAATAAGGTTCAGATTGTAAAAAATGTTACTACTCCTTTAATTTAAGACTTCTGAAAAGGAACATGTCGATATCTTAAATTGAGATGAATTAAAGATATCTTGAACTGGAGTTATGACGAGTCAAAATCAAATTGTAGAAATCTCAAACTGGAAATACAGATATCTATAATTCAGTTGCGGATATCCGTAATTCCCGTAGTGGATATCTGGAACTGAATTATGGATATCCGTAATGATGAACCCTGTACAAATGAATGGAAAACGTGACATTTGCCCGAGGAAGAACGTCTTTGCAGAAATTTTCTTTTTGACCAGGCAAAACTGAGTTAGAGAAATCTGCAATACACATCCAGCCTAGCGTTTATATGTTAAAACGGCTTGCCATAACAAATAGCTGTTAACTTGAAAACTACTCCTACTACTTAATGACATCACAAGGTGGAACGGAGGATTTTGAGCTTCGGAGTTGTAGACAGACTAACAATGCAGGATTACTTAAACATGTGTGAATGAAACAAAACACAACTCCAGAGGAAACAACATTATAACATGAAATTTTGTGTAATTCCAGTGTTGCAAAGTAAACTTAAAGGGACAGTGTGTAAGATTTTTACCCGTTAATTACTGAAATTGAAGATACCCATTCAAAAATACATTGTTTTCCAAACCTTTTCACTTCCATCATGAAATCAAAGTATTCTGTTGGACTTAGATATAGTCACATAAAAGGGGGATCTTCCCCATGCAGAGGCAGCCATTTTGAATACGAGAGCCGCAGAAGGACATTTGGGCTCCGCCTTCGCCTTCGGTAAGGCTCGTGGTTTTGGGTAAACAACACAAGCATGCTGCCGGATCAGACATCGTAATGGATCTAACACGTGTTTTGGACTAAATTGTTTTACTGGATTTTATTCGCTGGATCCTTACGGACAAATTGAGAGCAAGTTTATGGTGAAATACAGAGTTTGACCTGTGCAAAGCATTCTAAGGTAAGCTAACCTCGTTTTGTGCTTTTCCGTATAAAAGCCCCATGTGCTCGGGGAGTGTTTGTTGTGCAGAGAAATGAATTGCATAGTCAAAAAGAGGAGACTGTAAGGTTTCATTTGATGTGTAGAGTGTCATGGTACATGATCGGGAATGTGTGTTTTCATGAGAAAAGAAAAAAAAAAAAAAAACCGGGACCGCGTTTTATTTATACAGTAGCGCCCGGGTGACCCTCGAGGTCTGCCGTAGCTAAAACAGAAAGTGCAATAGCACCATCCACCTATGCGCCACGAATCCTACACACTGGGGCTTTAAGAACAAAAGAATAGAAATATGCAATCTAAAATCTAAATAGTCATTAAACTACACTTAAATCTAACCATCTAACAAGAATATTAGACATTATTTGAGTAGATAATGATACAAAAAGCCAGGGAGATGATAAATACAACACTGCACTGGTAGAGTAGCTGGCAGTGTTCATTCAAATGTCACGGTTTCACATTTCACGCTTGTGCGAGTGTGTTATTTTATTTATTTACTTGTTTCTGGGTTTTTTTTTTCTCTTCAGGCCTTATGTTAACGAGAACTGTGATGTGGCGAGCTTGTACCACATTATTTAACAGTAAACTCAGTGTGTTTACAGCTTTTTGCGCACTGAATATGAAGGAATCCTATTTTAAAGCGCCCGTATCACACTATTTTGTCATTTTCTCGTTTCATTCACACATGTTTAACACACAAACTCTGCAAATTTAGTTTAGATAGTTAGTTTATCAGTAAATTTTGTTCTTCTTTCAAACTGAAAACACACTGTTCCACCTTGTAATGTCTTCTGGTCAGTCTGGTCGCCAAAACATGTCAGGAAAAAATAAAATGAGCTTTTTACGATTTGTCTTATTAGAAGAAAACACAAAGTTTCAACAGACAGTGTGTGTGTGCGTGCGTGTGTGTGTGTGTGTGTGTGTGTGTGTGTGTGTGTGTGTGTGTGTGTGTGTGTAGTTGTCTTGATATGTCATGTTTTGTCCAAATATTGTTAATGTCTTTACTGCTTCTGTACCTGTTCTGAGGACCCCCTTGAAAACGTCATGTTTCATCGAAATTCCAGGCAAAACAATAACATCTCAGTCATCTAGGTAGCGGACCCTCCATCGGAAGAGTTACGCGGTGCACCTTTAAATGAAAAGAGAGGTGGCACGTCTGTATGATTCCATGGACAGAGAAAGTTAAAACCATACTCCCAAACATTCTCCGTGGATCGATAGGGTTTAAAATGATAGCCAAAGGAACAACATTTCCATGGAAAGAAGCAGGAAGAGGTCCACCTCCAGGACAAATAAGAGTCAGGTCTGTGGAGATGCAAGCCCTGTCAGTATTTTCTACTAGTCTGGTTAACACCTGACCATATCACAAGTGAGATATGGGTCTGGGAGCTCGCTTCGAAAAATCCCGTAGCGGAGGTGTGGTTAGCGATTGCCAACGGCCGTTTATTGGGCGTTATGAATGTCTATCATTGAGCGTATACGTAAGTCCATAGCCAATCATGTCAGTTGTCAGTTCAAACTACAAGCTTCCGTTTGTCATGTAGTACGCGTCACCGTCTTTCCACCCCTCCCCCGCTCTCTGATTGGGGCCCTAAATCTGGGACTCTCGCTTGGACGAGCTGCCAGGCCGCCTTCCAGTTCGAAACGAACGGAAGCGGCCTGGGAATTCCCAGGCTAATTTTCTACCTTTTTAATAATAATAATAATAATAATAATAATAATAATAATAATAATAATAATAATAATAATAATAATAATAATATGTTTGTCCACTGATATGAAGGTTAGCAGTTCAAATCCTGCTCTTGCCAATACATCGCTAGTTGAGAAGTCAGATCCACTGACCCACAGGTTGGCGGCACGATTCCAGCTCCCACAGATGAGTGGTGCTGTTGTGTCCTTGGGCAAGACACTTAACCCCACCTCACCCCCAGTGTCTATGCACACTGGTAGAGAGCCCCCATGAAGAAAAACATCAAGGCCAGTTGCGTCAAGCGACGAGGGGCCGTCCTCCCGTGGACCCACCATCTGCAGGAGCATCCATGGGGGGCCGGTGTGTTGTGATCTGGGCAGCAGACCTGTCTGGATTGTTGTCCCCATGACCCGAACTCGGAAAAAGTGGAAAGAAATGAAAGCTAATAATAATAATGAATTGCATTTATATAGCGCCTTTCAAGACACCCAAAGCGCTTTACAGTTCATTGTTCATTCACTCCACACTTGGTGGTGGTAAGCTACTTTCTGTAGCCACAGCTGCCCTGGGGGAGACTGACAGAAGCGAGGCTGCCAATCTGAGCCATGGGCCCCTCCGACCACCTCCAACACCCACGCACACTCCACTTTCATACTAGGCAATGTGGGTGAAGTGTCTTGCCTAAGGACACAACAACAGTTTTTTTGCGACTGGCGCCCCCCATGTGGAACCTTGAATGTAATAAAAAGTCCATCTACAATGAGAAAAGTACAGCTCTGGAAAAAAATAAGAGACCACTGCAAAATTATTATCAGTTTTTCTGATTTTACTACTTATAGGTATGTGTTTGGGCAAAAGGGACATTTTTGTTTGAGTATATAAACTACTGACAACATTTCCCCCAAATTCCAAATAAAAATATTATCATTTAGAGCATTTATTTGCAGAAAATGACAAATAGTCAAAATAACAAAAAAGATCCATGTTTTCAGCGCTCAAACAATGCAAAGAAACAAGATCAAATTCATTTTAAAACAACATAATACTAATGTTTACACTTAAGAAGAGTTCAGAAATCAATATTTGGTGCAAGAACCCTTATTTTGAATCACAGCTTTCATGCGTCTTGGCATGCTCTCCACAAGTCTTTCACATTGTTCTTGGGTCCTAGTTTAGACCTGGTTTAGTCTTGGTTCATGCCGGGTTTAGTCCTGGTTCAGATCTGGTTTAGTCCAAGTCTTTCACATTGTTCTTGGGTGTCTTTATTCCACTGCTGATGCAAGAACTAAAGTAGCTCAATTTTGTGTTTTTGTTGGAATTCAACAGACGCTGGAATGGAATGGCTGTAATACATGTAGAGATGCTGATTTCAGGGAAAAAAAATGCAGTGGACTCTTATTTTTTCCAGAGCTTTAAAGGAGAATTAATGTTTTTTACAATCTGAGCCTTATTTCGGTAATAAAACAAGTTGTTTTACTCACCCATAGCACTTTGGTGTCATATGGAGCACTTCTGGAGATGTTTTAGATTTGCGATAGCCGTAATGCGAGTTCTCGGGGCACATGTTTGCGGTCTCCAAATAACACAAACTTTAGCACTTTTCAAATCATAGAAGCTCGATGTCTTAGTCTACACTTTCGTTTGAGTCAAAAGTGGCCTGTAATCCGAGATTTATCCATAATTTACAGCTTTGCGTTTCATGTTTGGGTCCCGGGAGCTGAGAGCACACTCCGCACATGCGCACTGGCGTCCTCATCTACTCGAAACTATGGCTAAATCTCAGATTACAGGCCACTTTTGACTCAAACGAAAGTGTAGACTAAGACATTGAGCTTCTATGATTTGAAAAGTGCTAAAGTTTGTGTTATTTGGAGACCGCAATCATGTGCCCTGAGAACTCACATTACGGAGATCGCTAAACTAAAACATCTCCGGAAATGCTCCAAATGACACCAGAGGGCTATGGGTGAGTAAAACAACTTGTTTTATTACAGATTGTTAAAAAACCCATTAATTATCCTTTAACATAAACCACAGTTAAACAAAACGTAATATGGAAAATACATAAAAGTCCAGACAGTTAGATATTTAATCAAAAATATATAGTGACAAAACTTTTATTGAGCTGTCAATTCAAAATTACAATTGAATACTACATTACTGTATTTTTTTCTTGTTTGCAATCTGCTCCTTTTATGTTTCTGATACAAAACATCTGTTGTCTATTAATTCCACGGTGTATTTTGAACTCTTCTGTCCATCCCACTCTGCTTTTGTACAAATTGTGCGTTCTCAGTTGTCCCCCAGTCTCCAGCGTGGCCCGGGGTGAAGTAACTGCGTGTATCCAGCGCGGGGCGTGCCTCTGTGGGCGTCCTCCTCAGTGCGGTGCCGCTGCTGTTGCTTCGTCTCTCTGGGTCCAACTGGATGCAGGTGGAAGACGCGTCAAACCACCGCCGACCACCGCCAGGAAACTCCCCTCCGCTTTTCACAATAAAACTCTTAAAATCCCGCGGTTTGGCTGCGCTTTTACTGTGAAATGAACTTGAGTCCGCGCGTACGGGGCTGACTCCGGCTTGACGGCGGCGATGCAGGTGGAGCGGCTCGTCCAGGACCGTTCACATCTGTCTTGAAGGAGACAGGAGGGAAAAGGGGGAAAAGCCGCGTTCCTGCGTCCTGGCGCGTCTGGATAACACGCACTCGCACCCGTGGCGTAACTTACGTCGCCTCTTCTCATCGCTCCGTCTCAAAAAAAAAGGATATTTACAAAGTCTGGAGAATTTTAACCGAGGAGGGATCATCACAAGACACAAAACACAAGTAAGGACTTTTTTCTTGTTCGCTGTGGTGCGTCTTTTTCGTGGCAGCTCTGGCGTAGAACACTTGGATAATGCAGGGATTGTGCCCGGACCGTGTTGGATCCTTGCGCTTGTGGAAGCCCATGCGTAACGGGTCAATATTTGGAGGAGATTTGGAGCCTGTTTGTTTTCTGCGTCTGTGGTGTGAGAGCAGACAGTTGTAGCGTGTGCCCGTCTCTGTGTGGCCAAATCACGCACATTTTTTTTGCTTTCTAATACGTGGAAATCACACAGAAAGTCGCGGTTACGCGTTGGATCTGTTGGAAAACAGATTTACGCAATGCCCATCCAAGTTCACCCCCGTTGCTTTTTTTATTTTTTTTAATCCAGAGTGAATTTCTCAATGCAAGACGCTGCGTTTTCATGAATAATAGATGGAGACTAATTTTCTCTTACTTGTGATAACGCGTGGAGTAGATCACATCGGGTAAAGTGAGTGTAAAATCGTTAAATATCTCCCTCTGGAAGAACACACGTGTGGAAAGCGCCAGAGGCTCTCCTTGCCGCGTCGTAATTGGCTTCTCTACTCATAAGATCGCGTTAGTAGATGAGATCAGCGTGAACATTTGGAAAGGGGGGAGTAGCTGGATAGATTTATTACGCGTTATAGCCCACCGCGACTCCTGCGCCACCGTGTCGCCAAACGTCCACTGGGGTGCGTAACGGTGTCTCTCAGCACGCGAAAAGAAAGGAGAGAAAAAAAAGAAAAAACTCCAAAAGCACGTAGCTACAGTAGGGGGATAACGTCACTGTGTGGTAAAGATTTGGTGGGGTGGAGTGATGTATGAGCCGGGTTATGAGGGGAGCTGTGCGGGTAGTAATTACAGGGAAAGGGCATGGAGAGGCAGGGGAGGGGGTGATGGAGAAGATGGGTAGCTGGTGGAGGTAGAATCTATCCACTGGTGAAGTTGGTACGATTTATTCACTCCCTGTGTGCCAAAAAAGCTTCAGACTGTATGAAATTGCGTTCCATAGCTGATTATTGGCGAAAACACATCTACAAACACTATATCTATAGGTTGTTTTCATGTTCGGGACTTGGCTGATGTCATAATTTCACATCGAGAGCAGTGGCCTATATATTTTTGGAAGAAATATGGTCAATGGTCATCTTATATATAGCGCTTTTCCACCTTCAAGGCACCCAAAGCGCTTTACAACAAGGAACCATTCACCCATTCACACACCAGTGTACGCAGACACTGGGGGCGAGGAGGGTTAAGTGTCTTGCCCAAGGACACAACGGCAGCATTCATCTGTGGGAGCAGGAATTGTACCAACCAACCTGTGGGTCAGTGGATCTGACCGCTCAACCACTGATGTTTCTCATGTCAAGAGCGGGATTTGAACCGTCAACCTTTGGATCAGTGGACAAACGCTCTACCAACCGAGCTACTGCCGGAAATTATGAAAATTATGATACACAAATATTGAAAGTTATCAGTATTTCTTAGAATCTGAGGCCACTAACTTTCCATATTCATCCTTTTTTGTTTGTTTTTAAGTCCTTTCAAGAGGTTTTTGAGGTTGAATATGTACCGCTTTCTGAAGGTGTTGTGAAAAATAAAATAGACAATATTTCAAACTTTGTGCCAGTTTTTGTTTTACGAAGATAGGCCCGGTAATTAACCATAATCCACGTCAACAAATCTGCAATATTTTACAGTTAAAGGTCTCATATTACGAGAATTGTCCCTTGTGAGCTTTAAGCCGTGTTATAATGTTGTTACCTGCTCAAAAACAGACTTGGAGTTGTGTTTTGTTTCATTCACATGTGTCCAAAGCTGTAGCTACATCTCCAAAGCTCAAAATGTTCTGTTCCACCTTATGATGATATATGTAGTGGTAGTTCTCAAGTTAATTTGAGAACGGCTACTGTTTGCTTTTGTTCAGTAGAAATTGCCAATTCTAGGTGGGAAATCATCCAAATGATTGAAGTGTATGGAGTTTAAAAACACAGTGGAGCACTTCCTGTATGACCACATGACATCACAAGGTGGAACAGAGTGAGAGAAGAACTCAACACTAGAACATAGATCGAAAGTAGCATAATATGAAACCTTTAAACAGCAAATTCCACCATAGAAGTCTGACCTGTCCTCCAGCTCCATTTTAAACTATCCATCCATTTTCTTTCGCTTATCCGGGGCCGGGTCACGGGGGCAGCAGTCTAAGCAGGGACTCCCAGACTTCCTTCACCCGGCCGGGACACTTCCTCCAGCTCCTCCGGGGGGACCCCAAGGTGTTCCCAGGCCAGCCGAGACACAAGTGCTGTGTCCCAATTCCCAGAGTGCACGGTTCAGAACGTGGTTTGAAGGGCATGTGCGTCACATCCGGCGTGACGACTGCTGTCCCATTTCTTTTTTGTCCCATGCACAGTTAACGCACAAGCTGAAAACCGCAGTCGTTTCCATGGAAATTGGGGCGTGGACCAATCGTGTGAAAAAGCACGCTTCGCGCACTCATATATCGCAGCATGCATCACACGCTACTTCTTTGCCGACGCCCATGCGGTCCGCAGACTGCACTCAAGTATGCACAGCCTTGACTGCAGTCTGAGCCCCCTTCAAACCACGCTCCGAACCGTGCACTCTGGGAATTGGGACACGGCTATAGTCCCTCCAGAGTGCCCTGGGTCTTCCCCGGGGGCTCCTCCCGGTGGTACATGCCCGGAACACCTCCCGAGGGAGACGTCTAGGAGCTAGTCTCCGTGTCCGGAGATCCAGTCGTCGAGGCCCATGCCTTCGACTGCTGCCCAGATCTCCCTGCACCAGCCCCCTTTGGATCCTCCTGTGGGTGGTGGGTCCACGGGAGGATGGCCCCACGTCACTCCTTCGGGTGACGTAACTTGCCTTGCTGTGTTTCTCATCAAAGGGGCTTCTGAACCGCTCACAGTCTGACTCGTCCCCCAGGACCTGTTTGCCTTGGGTGACCCTACCAGGGGCATGAAGGATCATTCGGGCACTCAAACCCCTCCACCATGTTAAGGTGGAGGTTCCATTTTAAACTATAATGTGTGAATGTTGTCATGAAAGGTGAACGCAACCTATAGCAAGAGCTGAATGCTGTCTTAGCATAGTATTCTATTTGATATCTCATTCAGCTTGTTGAAAAGAAAACTTTCCTTATTTTCACTCTTTTATTTTCTGTTGTAGGCCAAGGATGACTTCATAGCCACAGATCCACATGTCTCTCACTGACAGTGTTAGATAACTCGCTTGTATTACCCAAACTGTTACTTATAACTCTAGACAAAGTAATGTGGCTGCTAATAAACAAGAGCATAACGGCTAATTAGGATGTTTAAGAAAGACAGCCATGTAACAATAGCAACAAAGTACCTCTACTCCCATTAAAGGTATTATATAACGCAAAATTGACTCTTGTGAGATTTTAGCCGTGTTATAATGTTATTACCTCGTCGAATCCACACCTGGAGTTGTGTTTGTTTCATTCACACGTGTTTGAGTAACCGTTTATTATTCGTCTGTCTGCATCCCCAAAACGTGTGGTGTCATGTCGCGGTAGTTTTCAAGTGAACAGCTCCTTTTACCTTTAGTTCGGTAAAGATCGGCAATTCCAGAGCTGAAATCATCCAGATGATTCTCGCCAAGGTGTGTGGAGTTTAGAAACAAAACACAACACCAAGTCTGGTTTTGATGAGGAAACAACACTATAACAGATCAGAAAATGTCGTAATATGGGCCCTTTAAAGAAAAATAGACACTGTAGAGTAAATTCAAACATATATTTATGATTAATAGTCTAGCGTAATGAAAAAAATAAAATAAAACATGTTTAGTAGTGTATGGTGATCTATGTAGCGCTACTCTCACTCAGAAAGTTGTGTTATAGTTGGACTAAACCAGTAGTTATTCAAGTTCAAGGGTAAATTTTTAACCCAGAATGCTTCGGTATTGATAGTTTTCGGAACAAAATGTCAACAATTTGCTACTGTCTTCCATTTTCAAATTCCCCGTGGCTTTTTTGCTGTTTGATTTCCTATTTTTCTGTTAGTTCAGTCAACAATTGTGTGAAGTGATTGCTGTGTTTGCGGATATACAAAATGAACAAAAGTGTTGAAAATTACGGTTTTAAGTCCACCGATGTTTAGTTAGGTTTGGTCCTGTTCTAGTATTGGTAGTACTGGTAAAGTTCTGGTCTAGACCAGGTTTAGTTCCGGTTTATGCTAAGTGGTTTGGTGTGATAAGAGCTAGCAATCAGAGTTAGTTTGCTGAAATGCTTCAAGGCGCTGTACCTGATTTTTACCGTGTTAAAAACTTGCAAAAACAGAACTAGTTCATTTAAATCAGTTTGCAGTTGTCTGAAGTTATTCTCCACTTACTCACACATTCAGAGTATCCTAATGACTCAGTATGACGAGTTTCACAACTTCACAACAGAGGCGTTCACTCACTGCGTGCACATGGACGAGTGTAATCCGAATGCAAACGGATTGGGATCGTATCGAATTCATGTGCACAGGCTAAGGATCGTATAGGGATCGGTTTCCCGAATCCGATTGGAACCCCTGGCTTAGGCCGATAGTACTCCGCTTGGTGCCGCCTTGTGCACAATATCGGATCGGATTGGCGTACTGCACATGTGCGGGAATTTTCGCCAGGGATTTTCACCCGGAAGTGGCAGTCATAAGTAGCGATTGTTGCCGAAAAAGTCAGACGAAATCATGGCTGCGAAGAAAGAATGCACAACATGTACACCAATGCTGCTCCGTCAAACTCCTCAAGCGCCATCTTTGTAACCTGGGAAATCCCAGGCTGCTTTCGTTCGTTCCGATCTGAAAGACAGCCTGGCGACTATGGCAAGCGAGCTCTCCTGATTCTGGGAGCCAATCAGAGAGCGGGGAGGGGTGGAAAGACGGTGACATGTACTACGTGACAAACGGAAACTTGTAGTTTGAACTGACAACTGACATGATTGGCTATGGGCTACGTATACGCCAAATGATAGACATTCGTAACGCCCAATAAACGGCCGTTGGCGATCGTAAACCACACCTCCGGTACGAGATATTTCGAAGGTAGCTTCCAGACCATATCTCACTTGTGATATGGTCAGGTGTAAACCAGGCAACCATCTTTGTATACCGCCACATAGTTTGTTGTGTTTTTATTGAATAGCCATCACCCGGAAGTAGTTGGACTACAGCGCCACATAGCGTAGCGGAGCCGGCCAGGTCGCTGACCATTATCCAATTACATGAGTTTCACGTGCACTTGGATCTAAGGACAGACCACCTGCCGAGTAACAGGATCGGATTTGGAGAAATCCAATCCGATCCTACCATGTGCACGCATTGACTGTCACGCTGTAATGCTAACAGCAACTAGTATGCTAACCAGCACTTCTTGATTACAGAACGACAAACCTGCTTTATTATTAGATGTGGATATTACATAGCTGATGTTTTTTTACCTCGAGAAAGGCTTAAACATGATTGATTGATTGATTTTTATTATTACAGTGGGTACGGAAAGTATTCAGACCCTTAAATTTTTTCACTCTGTTATATTGCAGTCATTTGCTAAAAACATTTACATTCTTTTTTTTTTTTTTCATTGACAGAAAATTTATTTATTTATTATTTATTATTAAAAATAAATAAAATGTATTTATTTATTATTTATTATTTATTTATTATAAAAGAAAAACTGATATATCACTAAACCAGTACTCAGGACTTCAGAGAGACCAAGCCAGGACTAAACCAGGACTGAACCAGGACTAAACCAAAGCTAAACCAGGACTCAGGGCTCAAGAGAGACTAAACCAAGACAAAACCAGGGCAAGAACAGGGCTAAACCAGAACTAAACCAGAACTGAATAAAGACCAAACCAGGACTAAGACTAAGAAAGTTATTTTTTTTTCTCATTACCTCGTATTGACAGAAAAACACAGAATTTTTGACATTTTTGCAGATTTATTAAAAGAGGAAAAACTGAAATATCACATGGTCATAAGTATTCAGACCCTTTGCTGTGACACTGCCCATTTCTTCTGATCATCTTGAGATGTTTCTACACCTTCATTGGAGTCCAGTTGTGTTTGATTAAACTGATTGGACTTGATCAGCAAAGCCACACACCTCATTACTAAAAAAATAAACTTAAATGAGCAAATGGCTGCAATATAACAAGGGGTCTGAATACTTTCCGTACCCACTCAGTGTTGTCTTACACATTTATACCCAGCTTGGTATAAGTGGGCTTACAAGGCAATGTAACCTGTAAATCAGGGTTTGATGACTGTACAGCAGTAATACAATGTTCCTCAAAATAGAGTGGACAGTAAAGAACAAAATGAAACCAATCCTCTGCCTTATATAATATATCTGTAGTGGAGCATGTATAGAAAACAAACTCTTGAAGTGTCATAACCAAGACTACATATATTTAATGTTCTATCTATAAACCGATATAGATAAATTCAATTCAATTCATCTTGACTCATGGTCCATTTTTTAAAACAGACAAGGACAGCAACAATAAACATTTATTTTTTTAATAAGTGTGATAGTCTCATAGCAGTTTCTTTGTAGTTAGTGCCCCCTTCAGGCAGATATAGGCAGTGTCCACCAGCATTTGACCAGAACTGAAGAAGCAGCTTGGATGAGCCGTGAAATGTATTCAACCAAATAAACTTTTGTCCACTTGACAAATTGAATTTCTCCTTTTGCCATTTATGTTTTTAAAAGAGCCACACCAGTGTCTCCACTAGGGTTATAACTTTTTGTACTTTTTTTTCCAAAATCAAAGTCCTGCATCATGATTGGATGAACATTTTGGTATAATTGAAGAAACCAAACTCCATTTTCAACACTCTTTTAAAAAAGTCCCCCCGAAACAAAAAAGTATTAAATACACATTACAGCCAATGATATGAAATGTGAAACCGTGCTAAGTTATCACAAGGGCCATTTCAAGTCAATTTGACTGAAAATGGATCAATGATAAGTTGTACTGCCATCATAATATACTGGAGTTTCTATTCTTTCATTTCATAATTCTGGTTGTTTGTAGGCTTTACAAAGACTTCATTTTGAGTCTGGGGGTCTTTTTTCAAAAATATGACCAAATGAAGGTCTATTCCTTTCATTACTAGCAAAAGTTCATCAAAATATGATACAGGGTATAGAGGTTGTAAAAAAGCTATAACCCTAGTCTCCACATATTGGACTGACATCGTATTGCACCAAGTCTCAAATTTGTGAGTGCCATTATTATTCCATTGTCTGATTTGTTCAGTCTGCAGATAAAACTCTACATTAAAGTTCTTGTACAGCCTGCAGAGTGTTCACTCATGCAGTAACAAACATGTCATTCGCACTCGTCCACCGTGGCCTCCTCAAAAGCACCCGCAGAGCGTCATTGTAGACCACCTGCAGTCTTTTCAAACTGGCTTTTTTGTAATGAATCCAGAGGTGGGCTGTGTACAGTGGTGAACAATACGATTTAAACAATAACAACTTTACAGCATTTGTACCAAACTAAGAGTATTTGCCTGAGCGTAGAGCGTCCTACACTGTCTATACATCATCATCATCATCTGCCATGTCCGCAGTGATGCCCAAGATATTTAATGTTTGTTGTAACAGTCAACATAACATTTGACAGGCAAAAGTCAGGATCTCTCATGTGCTTTTCTTCTCTGGTCATACAGATCATGACCAGACTCTTGGTTCCATTATACTTTATATCGTGCTCCAGATAAAGATGACTACTGTAACTAAAATGTACAAGCCCCATTGATTCCACCATCTAAGATCTCTTTTGTGTTCAACTTCACTCTAACGCCATTATCCTCGTAAGCATTAATTTCCTGTGTACATATTTAGCACAACCGTTCCATAAAACCGGAACAAAAGACTCCGACCACCGCTTGACCACCGCATTCACAATCAAACCTTATCGCTAACAAATTACAGTTGTCGTAACACTAAATAGACTTGCATTCCATTCCAGCTCTAATAAAACCGCCGGAATGAGCTAAAAGCCTGTTCTTTGACACAGTAATAGAGCCGTAGATGACATTGTCTGCTTCAAATGGGCCCCCGCTCAGTTCCACTTTTGTTCTTTCGCCGCACCTCACACAGCTGCTTAACATGGCTTTTGTGTGACCAGATGACTTGGAATAATTGCGAATTTCCATCAGCAATTTGAATAATTTTAGACCTTTTCACTGTTTGTTATTTGCATATTGGCAAACGTGGGTAGACAGTTCGATGTTGGATGCCCTCTGCTTTGTCTGTGCTGGTTGATCTCTGGTAACGTGTCGTTTTCAATTTGTTTTTGATGTTAGGTCAGCGGAAGAAAGAGGTTTGCAAATGAAAATGTGGAGTTCGCTTTTGATATTTTTGTTATAATACATCTAATTGAGTTCATTGTGTCATGTTCCGACTTGTCAAAAAAGGCCGTCGTACCTTAACAAAAAGTTTTAAATGCTTCATGTATGAACACGTCCTGTATAAATTGATCTGTTCATGCAAAATGGCAGTGTTTTTGGCTTTACTAAATTATAGTACATTTGAACTGAACTGAACAAATGTGAAAAAAGCTAATTATATGTTTTTCCAAAGAAAGTTTCACCAAAGAACCCCTGAACTATTATTGCCGTACACTTTTGGAATTGCTTCGACTAACGGTAAATCAGAAATCTAGCTGAAATTCGATCTATGTTGTGTTTGTGTTACTGGACAAGACACTTAGCCTACTTCCTGCAGTAGGCACAGTATGTAGTTGTTTGGCATTATGAGAAGGTGTAGAGACAGTTTTATCAACGGTCACTCCTGGACGAATGAAGGACTACACCACTACGGCAGAGTCCCATCTCTAGATCTTAAGGTAGCCAAGATCATGAGCTAGACTTGGTCAGGTCTTGTGGTAGGCTTGGTCAGATCTTTAGGTAAATCTTGAGGTAGGCTTGGTCAGGTCTTGAGCTTGAGGTAGGCTTGGTCAGATCTGGAAGTAGACTTGGTTAGATTTGAGGTAGGCTTGTTCAGATCTTGAGGTAGTCTTGATCAGGTCTTGAGGTAATCTTGGTCAGGTCTTGAGGTAGGCTTGGTCAGGTCTTGAGATAGGCTTGGTCAGGTCTTGAGGTAATCTTGGTCAGGTCTTGAGGTAGGCTTGGTCAGGTCTTGAGGTAGTCTTGATCAGGTCTTGAGGTAATCTTGGTCAGGTCTTGAGGTAGGCTTGGTCAGGTCTTGAGGTAGGCTTGATCAGGTCTTGAGGTAATCTTGGTCAGGTCTTGAGGTAGGCTTTTTCAGGTCTTGAGGTAGGCTTGGTCAGATCTTGAGGTAGACTTCGTCAGGTCTTGAGGTAGGCTTGGTCAGGTCTTGTGGTAGGCCTGGTCAGAGCTTCAGGTAAATCTTGAGGTAGGCATGGTCAGATCTTGAGGTAGACTTGATTAGATTTGAGGTAGGCTTGTTCAGATCTTGAGGTAGGCTTGGTCAGGTCTTGTGGTAGGCTTGGTCAGAGCTTCAGGTAAATCTTGAGGTAGGCATGGTCAGATCTTGAGGTAGACTTGATTAGATTTGAGGTAGGCTTGTTCAGATCTTGAGGTAGGCTTGGTCAGGTCTTGAGGTAGGCTTGGTCAGGTCTTGAGCTTGAGGTAGGCTTGGTCAGATCTTGAGGTAATGTTGGTCAGGTCTTGAAGTAGACTTGATTAGATTTGAGGTTGGCTTGTTCAGATCTTGAGGTAGGCTTGGTCAGATCTTGAGGTAGTCTTGGTCAGATCTTGAGGTAGGCTTGGTCAGGTCTTGAGGTAGGCTTGGTCAGGTCTTGAGGTAGACTTCGTCAGGTCTTGAGGTAGACTTCGTCAGGTCTTGAGGTAGGCTTGTTCAGATCTTGAGGTAGACTTCGTCAGGTCTTGAGGTAGCCTTGGTCAGGTCTTGTGGTAGGCTTGGTCAGGTCTTGAGGTAGCCTTGGTCAGGTCTTGAGGTAGCCTTGGTCAGGTCTTGTGGTAGGCTTGGTCAGATGTTGAGGTAGGCTTGGTCAGGTCTTGATCTCGGATCAGTCCTACTTTCTGTTTGAATGCAGGAGGATCTGGATACAGACCATTGAGTGTAGAAGTCGTTTGTCCAGTTTTGGGACAATCCAGTCATAGCTACACATTTTAGAGGAGATGTCTTCTCAAATGTGGAAGACATCTCCTCTAAAATACAAATACAATCGACTTATTTTTACCTCTTATTTATATGTAGTGCTCTGCTCATTCATTAAATCTGCACTGATTTCTTGTTGATCCTGTTTTTTTATGAATGAATGAATGAAATAACTCACCTACTTATAGTAATGTAACAAAGACTGAAATATTGTGATTTTGTCAAACGTCTCACAATAATATCGTGGACCATCACAAGATATCAAATCACAAGTCTCTTTGTGTAAATTAATTATTGTGGTGCAGTAGCTAAAACAAAACAAAAAAAAAACAGAGGGAACTACATAGACCATGATCCTCTGCTGTTTCAGTGCAGACTACATAAACAAATAACTGGTATTAAGGAATCTTAATTCTTTCTTTTATTATAACATTACCAATGCCTTATCAGGGGATTTTAAAAAGGAAAAAGCAGCATATTGACAATTTGGCCTCTACAAAATATTGCAATAAATATCGTATCATGAGTTGCATATTGTGAAAATATTGTACAGAGAGAAAAACGTAACTGAGTAGTATTTATCATGCATACTGTACATGTACTATAGATTTCTTCTATTTTTGATCCATAAACGTGGCTGTGCTGGTCCCAATACAAACCAAATCACTTGCGTGTCTCTGATAATAAAATATTCCACCTCACGTTGTGTTTATTTGGGCTGTCCACAGAGCCTGTCCTCTCCCATCACCGTAAAACCTCACCTCTATCAAAACCTGCCCGAACCTCCGCACAGCCCTCGCTCCCCCGCCCCTGTTTTCCTCCAATCCGAATATCCGAATAGGTAATCCGGCCCTAATCCCTGGGACTACTGCGAAAGAAGCAATCAGGCTCATTACCCTCTCCACTCATCCATCTGTGAGAGAAGGAGAGGGAGAGGAGAGGAAGGAGAGGAAGAGGGGAGGAAGGAGGGGAAGAAAAGAGGAAGGTGATTAAGAGGAGAGGAATCAGAGGAAGGAGTGGAAGAAGAGTGGAAAGAAGAGGAGAGGAAGAGCAGAGGAAGAGGAGACGAAGGACAGGAAGAGGAGAGGAGATGAATGAGTGGAAGAGGAGATGAAGGACAAGAAGAGAAGATGAAGGAGGGGAAGAGGAGATGAAGGAGAGGAAGAGAAGATGAAGGTGATTAAGAGGAGAGGAATCAGAGGAAGAGGAGAGGGAGAAGAGTGGAAAGAAGAGGAGAGGAAGGAGGGGAAGAGGAGAAAAAAAGACAGAAAGAGGAGAGGAGACAAAGGAGGGGAAGAGGAGATGAAGGAGAGGAAGAGGAGATGACAGAGAAGAAGAGGAGACTAAGGATAGGAAGAGGAGAGGAAGGAGAGCAAGAGGAGATGAAGGAGAGGAAGAGAAGATGAAGGTGATTAAGAGGAGAGGAATCAGAGGAAGAGGAGAGGGAGAAGAGTGGAAAGAAGAGGAGAGGAAGGAGGGGAAGAGGGGAAGAGGAGACAAAGGACAGAAAGAGGAGAGGAAGAGGAGATGAAGGAGAGCAAGAGGAGATGAAGGAGAGGAAGAGGAGATGACAGAGAAGAAGAGGAGACTAAGGATAGGAAGAGGAGAGGAAGAGGAGATGAAGGCGAGCAAGAGGAGATGAAGGAGAGGAGAGGAAGAGGAGAGGGAGAAGAGTGGAAAGAAGAGGAGAGGAAGGAGGGGAAGAGGAGACAAAGGACAGAAAGAGGAGAGGACACGAAGGAAGGGAAGAGGAGATGAAGTAGAGGAAGAGGAGATAACAGAGAAGAAGAGGAGACGAAGGATAGGAAGAGGAGAGGAAGAGGAGATGAAGGAGAGGAAAAGGAGCTTAAGCGCACTTTAAAAACCAAGACCCTCCCCAGAATGGAAGAGCCAAATGAAAGAGATCCGTCAAACCTCTCCACACAGAAACATTTTAACTGAAGGGGACGAGACTGTGGAGGTTTGTGATGAAGTCGTCGGTGGTGGAGGAGGTGGAGAAGATACAGAGATAAAAGAACGACGTTTAGAGGAAGTGAAAAGTGTAAAAATATATGGAGGTTGTATCTTCTCTTGTGTCATTAGCCTGGTGTGTTTCTAAATCAGTAGCAATGTCATCATAATCATAAGTAGAGACAGTTTATATATAAATATTGATCGAATATTTGGACTTTTTTAGTTTGTCAGCTATCTGCCTTAAATCTCCAGCACAAGAAAAGAAAAGACATCTAAAGAAAAACACAAGAAAAACATCTAAATCAGACCCATATATCGGCAAGAAAAAAATCGGCAGTATCGACATGACAAAAAACAAACATATCAGTTGTTTTGTAATCATAAGGACTGTAATATGCAATATTAAATGATGAATTCTGTGCTTCCAAAATGAGAGTAATCAGAGAAGACGGGCAGGGCTTGATTAATCATCTTATATTATGCAAAATAGATTCTTGAGTTAAGTTTCAGCCATGTAAGAAACTTTATTATTTCCTCAAAAACAGACCTGGATTTGTGTTTTGTTTCATTCACACATGTTTGAGTAATCCTTTATTATTTGTCTGTCATATCTCCAAAGCTCAAAATGCTCTGTTCCACCTTGTGATGTCATGAAGCGTAAGTTTTCAAGTTAATACCAAATTTTACTTTTTGATCAGCAAAGATCCTTGCCTCACGTGGAGGAGTTCAAGTATCTCACGGAGTGGGGGGAGGATGGAGCGTGAGGTTGACAGGCGGGTTGGTGCGGCGTCGGCAGTGATGTGGTCGCTGTACCGGACCGTTGTGGTGAAGAGGGAGCTGAACCGAAAGGCAAAGCTCTCGATTTACCGTTGATCTATGTTCCTCCCCTCACCTGTGGTCATGAGCTCTGGGTAATGACCGAAAGGCCGAGATCGCAGATACAAGCGTCCGAAATGAGTTTCCTCCGCAGAGTGGCTGGGTGCTCCCTTAGAGATAGGGTGAGGAGCTCAGTCACATGGGAGGAGCTCAGAGTAGAGCCGCTGCTCCTCCATGTCAAGAGGAGCAGCTGAGGTGGCTCAGGCATCTGTTCCGGATGCCTCCTGGACGCCTCCCTCGGGAGGTGTTCCGGGCATGTTCCACCGGGAGGAGGCCCCGGGGAAGACCCAGGACACACTGGAGGGACTATGTCTCCCGGCTGGCCTGGGAACGCCTTGGGGTCCCCCCGGAGGAGCTGGAGGAAGTGTCTGGGGTGAAGGAAGTCTGGGAGTCCCTGCTTAAACTGTTGCCCCCGTGACCCGGCCCCGGATAAGAAGAAAATGGATGGATGGATCATTAAAGATTGGCAATCCGAGGGCTGAAATCATCCAAATGATTCTAGTGAAGGTGTATTGAGTTTAAAAACACAATGGAGCACTTTCTGTACTGCCCCATGACGTCACAAGTGTTTTCTGTTTGAGAGAAGAACCCAGCCTAAATACAGGATTTGTGTGTTAAACCTGTGTGAATGAAATAAAACACAACACCAGTTTTTAATAACTTTCTAACACAAATCAGAAAATAGAGTGATACGGGCCCTTTAAAGAGACGAGGGGAAGGCAGATTTTGTACGTCGCTGTATCACGACGCAAAACGGTATTGATCAGACGAGCTTTCCTGTGCTCCTGCGTGGCTCGTAGCTGGAGGATATCATTGTCTAGACCAGTACTAATGCTATAAAAGTCTGGGAGGAGAATTGTAAATGTGATTTAAGAGTCTCGTCAAATCCAAGTGCTATTGCTTTGATTTAGATGACACCACGGAAATCTAAATCGTCTTTAATATTTGATGCATATCGAGGAAAGTTAAATTACTATTGTTGATGTGCAGATTTGTGCTGTCTAGTAACTTTCAAGTACTTCTAAATACGTTTAAAGCGCCCATAATATTGTTATCATATTGTTTCCTCATCAGAAACAGACCTGGAGTTGTGTTTTGTTTCATTCACACATGTTTAACGCACAAATCCTGCCATCTAGGCTGTGTTCTTCTCAGTTCCACCTTGTGATGTCATGTGGTAATACAGGAAGCGCTCCACTGTGTTTTTACACTCCATACAACTTCACTAGAATCACGTGGATGATTTCAGTGCTGGGATTACAAATCTCAACCAAACAAAATGTTAAAAAGTAGCTGTTAATTTGAAAACTAGAGCATCACGAGGTGGAACAGAGCATTTTGAGCTTTGGAGATGCAGACAGAAATGTGCAAATGAAACAAAACACAACTCCAAATATGTTTTTCGATGAGGTAACAACATTATAACATGACTTTAAGCTCATAAGAGTCCATTTCATGTAATAAAGGACCTTTAACATAATCCTTTACATATACTTCAGCTTTCGTGTAGTCATATTATTTCTGCAGCAAAGGGAGATATTTAGCTGAAATGTGAACGTGAAGCGATTAACGTGAACAGAAAACATTCAGAGTGTGTGTGTACGTGTGTGTACAGGACTAATCCAGGACTAAACCAGGACTAAACCAAGGACTAAACCAAGGACTAAACCAAGGACTAAACCAGGACTAAACCAAGGACTAAACCAGGGCTAAACCAAGGATTAAAACAGGACTAAACCAGGACTAAACCAAGGACTAAGCCAGTATTAAGCCAAGGACTAAACCAGGACTAAATCAGGACTAAACCAGGACTAAACCAAGGACTAAAACAGGACTAAACCAGGACTAAACCAAGGACTAAGCCAGGACTAAACCAAGGACTAAACCAGGACTAAACCAAGGACTAAACCAGGACTAAACCAAGGGCTAAACCAAGGACTAAAACAGGACTAAACCAGGACTAAACCAAGGACTAAACCAGGACTAAACCAAGGACTAAAACAGGACTAAACCAGGACTAAACCAAGGACTAAGCCAGGACTAAACCAAGGACTAAACCAGGACTAAACCAAGGACTAAACCAAGACTAAACCAAGGACTAAAACAGGACTCAACCAGGATTAAACCAAGAACTAAACCAGGACTAAACCAAGGAATAAAACAGGACTAAACCAGGACTAAACCAAGGACTAAAACAGGATTAAACCAAGGACTAAACTAGGACCAAACCAAGGACTAAACCAGGACTAAATCAAGGACTAGGCCAGGACTAAACCAAGGACTAAGCCAGGACTAAACCAAGGACTAAAACAGGACTAAACCAGGACTAAGTACAATACATTTCATATTGTATTGTATTAAATTGACAATAAAGGTGACTTTGACTTAACATATCCTGTGTATTATTGAATTATTGAATTTATATGGATTTTTGTTATAAAAGCATTTCCATTTTAACAAAGTACCTTCTAATTCTGACCTGCCTTGAAACACCACACCACAGTGATGTCAATGATGGGGGAGGGCTTAGCTTAATGTGATGCAAATGAGTTCCTTTCTGTTCCACAAGCAGATCTTGAACGTGTCTTTTTCTTTGTCTTTCGAGATGTGCTGCTTTCAAATGGCCACAAATTCTTCAAATGTTGTCAGATTTACATGTGTAAGGCACCATTGGAAAGCTTAGAATCTACACTTTCAAAATGCCTCCGGGATGACTTGTGACTGTTTTTTTCCGTGGCCGGTCACATTTTTTGTTATAAGGTTCTACAAGTAATACGTACAGGTAACACGTAATCATTGCTTTCCACTACTTAGCAATGTAACTGGTAGCAATAATATAAAGGTATACCAACAGTGTCCTCAAAAAGCACGCATCTTGGATCCTTATTTGGTGTGAAGATATTACCCCAGCCTCAAATTCACATCTCGCATTTGTTTTGATCCGGTTTCCTTTGCTAACTCCTAGTTTAGCGATTACACCCTTAGATCTGAGCCCCATACTGTGCCCGACTGTCTCATCTGCGCACAGCGTTTGCAGATTTCTCTTTCCACGCTTCCTTCTCCTTGATTCCTCTCCTCGATTCTGCAGGAAATGGATGAGAAAGGCCCACCCACAGAGGAGGAGGCACAGGGAGGAGAAAGGATATAAACTCTTTTCTCCGGGGTCTGCCTTCTGAAGCCTCCCTCGTGTTTACTCCTTCATTTTGTGGTTTTCTTTGGGACACCGTTTAATATGACACATTTGATTGACAGATGAAAAATGGAGGAATCAAGGAAGGAGATGCAGCCTAAAAGTTGTACTCATCATCTTCTTCTCCTTCTTCATATCTGAACAACCCCCAAAAGCCTGTGAAAGAAGGTGAAAGCCATAAATTAATAAACATGTGCTTTGTAGCCTCCAGCGAGCTCCAGATTTGAAAAATTAACTGTTGCATTTATGGCTTTTTAGGAGAAATAATCCTTGGGGTGAAGTTGCAAAAAGAGAATCTCAGAGTGTCAACAATAGAGATTTAGTTTGTATTTGGGGGAAAAAGGAACAAACAAAACATATTTATATTCAATTTGTTGTTTTGTTTTTTAAGTTGCAGGGAGAAAGAAATAATACTGTTAAATTAAAGATATTTCCTGTGGAACTTGTATGTTTTAATAGCTTTTTTTTGTTTTTAATATTTTTTTTTATTGTCTGGTGCATTTTGTTATTATGATAGCAAGATGAGAGTCTGAAGGAGGAAGATCTTTTGGGAATGGAGCGGTTGCCGAAGAAAAACAGGATGCCACTTTCTAGAGCAGACCAGGGCATTTTAAGGTGCGGGGGCCAAATACGGCCCGCGAGCTGACTCTGACCGGCCCGCGAAAGGTTGCTTAGAATTAAGAAAATTAAACCTACTTTCAAAATTGTACATAATCCAATTGTACTGATGATCATCTGTCGGATGTGCTTCACTTCTCCACCTCAAACATGAACCTGATTTTGATGCACATTTTAAAGCTCAACAGAGGCGAGATTTCTCTCACTGATCAAGAAAAAAAACACAAAAATATGCTATTCTATTATTTGGCGTACAAAGACATTGTGGTGTCTTAATACAAAGTTAAGAAAGTTAAACTCAGAAAGCATTGTGGGGTTAATGTGACTGAAAAAGAGTTATAAATGTGTGGAACATTTATATTTACCATTGTTTGAATTATTTTACTGAATAAATTCAGCTTTTGTAAAACATCACTCTATCATTACTTAAAGGTCCCATGGCATGAAATTTTCACTTTCTGAGGTTTTTGAACGTTAATGTGAGCTCCCCTACCCCTGTTTAGGCCCCCCCATGGTTAAAAGTTGCGAAATGTCTAAACTGAGCATTTGCGATCCTTTTCTGCGTTACAAAAAATCGGAGCTCAAACGGGCGATTTTGAACAAGGCACCTGATTGACGTCAGATCGAAAAAAGAAATGCAAATGCAGTTCCACCCCCGTCTGTCTGTACTCAGCGTCTCTGTAAATCACGCCCAGAGAGTTTGGATTGCGAATGCGCTAGGCAATGCAAAATGCGTTTTTTTATTTGCCTGGAGGCACGTCCGAGTGTTTCTAGGCTCGGAAGTCCTTTATCTGAGCCTCTGGACCTTTGAACAGCAGTGGTTTAATTTTATTTTCTGTGGAAATGTGTTTATTTTTCAATGGAACGCTTTAAATCTCTCCCCCCGTGCAAAAACACGGAAATGGATCAGCTGAGAGCTAGAGCGGAGGAGCGGAGACTTTGGCCACGCCCCCACCCTCTACTATAGGCCATCTCTTTTCTCCTAATTTGCATTCAAGCAACAACGCCCATTATAGAGTGTTCAGAGAGAGAAAAAAATACTCTTTCTCATCTTATCTCTGTTTCTCATGCACTGAGTGTTGATTTTGAAGAAGGATTCATTTACAGTATTAGGGAACCATTAAGGAGCCATATAAAAGCATCAAGAAGTACCATGTCATGGGATCTTTAATAATAAACAATGCCATTTACTGATTTCAACGAAGAAATAAAATTAATAACCAGAGTAGACTTCAAACTTTTGGCCCGGCCCCCCACAATATTTTCTGCTTCTCATTTGGCCCCTGGGGAAAAATAATTGCCTACCCCTGTTCTAGAGGTTGATCTTTTTTAAGGTGCAGTATGTAACTTCTTCTGGGTATGTCACCTGCTTGTTTCCATGGAGATGTTATTGCTTTTTCCTGGAAGAATACTCATTACATTAAATAACTTTCCTGCATTTCCATAACAAAGTTTTTGCTAGTCTTCCTGGTCTGTTGCCTCTGAATTATTTGTTATTTTTAAATGAGGATTCTTGCGGATTCTTGCGGATTCTCGAGTCTTTGTCACATGGGACCTGGCAACCTCAAGGTGGCTTCCCAAGATGGCTGCCGGGCTGAAATGTTTGTCCTGATCAAACTTCTCAAAGGAATATCAACATCAGTTAACTTGACTGAGTTCTTCCGATGGGGATTGACGTGATGCATAAAGGTTTAGGAGCATTTTTGGAATATTATACATCTCGAGTACCTTTTGTGGCTTGTGTTTTTGATCGAGGCCTTCTGGAGATCTACCATAACTTCAAGCACTACAGTTAGCAAAATATATAAGAAGATGTAAAGCAAACATTGAACTTTATGTCTGGTGAACTCAAGAAAGTGGTGGGATTTATTAAAACAGATTGATTAAGTAAGACTGAAGTAATGGAAGAACAGGATGGAGCAGCTGGAGCACTACCAGGTAAACTGCGGCAAAAAGTTATCCAAGTACGTATCACAGGTTTTTCTTTCTCTAGTTGTGGCTTGTTTTGGCGCTATAATACCAGTTGTAAATATAAATGCGGTTTGTGAAGAATAGGTGAGAAATATGTTACAGGAAATTTTAAAGTTGTGGTTTAAAGAGTCACATATTGTTGACATCACACTGGGGAAAAGACTATCTGAAAAGTTTGACACAATTTTCCCATGAGAATTTGAATTTTCCCACATTTTTTTTTAGATATATAAAACATAATTTCAACAAAATAAATGTGTTTTCAGCTCAAATAAAAAGCTATGTGAAATACCCAGATTTTTATTATTTGTATTTAATTAAATTTATTTATTTAATTGTGTATTTTTATTATTTATATCTTATTTTTATTATTATTTTGTTGATTTATTATTATTATTTATTTTATTTATTTTATTTATTTTATTTATTTTATTTATTTTATTTATTTTATTTTTCCTTAGATCTGTCTTGTAACTTAGCTTATTTACTGTTGCTGTCTGTATAGTGCATCTATATGGGGGATTCATTTTCAACACATTTTTAGATCACCATGTTCCCTTTTATTGTTTTGAAACTACTATATTTACCACAAAAAAAATGTATGAACATGACTTCTAAGTTTCCCCTCTCCCTTTGCTCTTTCTGTTAAGTCACTCCCCCTTCAGAGCGCTCCTACACATCACGTCAGGTCCGTGAAGTTGTTGTGTACAGTTTTGTGTCGTGCTTTTGGATATTTATGGAGAATTGCGATGCTGGAAGAGTTTTATGGTCAGAACTGTACCGGTGACTGTAAACAGGGCTCGAATAGGACCTGGGAGAGATCGCTAGATTACTCAAACATGCATGGATGACAGCTAAAACAAGATAGAACGTTATAACATGATCAAAAGCTCCAAAAAAAAAGTTGATTTTTCCGTAATACGCGCTTGTTAATAATTTGAAAATGGAGATCTATTACACTGCTTAAAATGGACTCTGGTCTGGACAAAATGAGCTGATGTAACTTTGTTTGTCTCCTGGCCTTGATCTATGAAACGATGCTCTCTTTTTAGCTTTTAGTAAACACTTATGCAACTCTCACCCAGGTCAGACTCAAATCAGATGTTGGAAATCAAGATATCAAAACACTTAAGGGTAATTTATATTTGTACCGCAAATGCTAACCAAAAAAACATGTATTTTACTGTTTTTTTAGCCTCTTCGTACAAAAAAAGTTGTTTTGAAATGAGAAAAATAAGTGCAACCCAAGGGCCAGCCGTTCGAATCCAGTTCTGACCCGTACGTAATGTTTTTTTTTTTTTTTGTTATTTGGCAAGATACTTTACCCAACATCTACTAATACAATAATGTTTTAGAGGTGTTCTTTATTGACAAAAAACAGTAGAGTGTTTTCACCTGACGTCATAATACGGAAGTCAGCCATGTCGGAGATACTCAAAACAAACCAAAAAAAGCAAAATGGTCAACTATTGTCGGGTCCTCGGCGTCACAATAGATCGGACAGAGAAAAACACCTGCAGTTTTATTGTTTACCTAAAGTAGTGACCGACCAGGGCTAAACCAGGTCTAAACCAGGACTAAACCGGGACTAAACCAGGACTAAACCAGGACTAAACTAGGACTAAACCAGGGAGTACAGACAGAACGATTATCAAAGGAAAGGAGGAGACAGAGGCGGAAAGAGGAAGTTCATATTTTAATCTTTGCAAAATGTGAATAATAAGCCATTTTTAAGCTATTATTTATTATCTTGTTTTATTCCATGCTACATTTTCCTGCTGTTTTTTTTAAATTATTTTTATTTTATTTGACCTTTATTTAACCAGGAAATGTCCTATTGAGATTAAGAACCTCTTTTTCAAGGGAATCCTGGCCAAGAGGCAGCAGCAAACACAAAACACAGTTACGTATTTACACAGATAAGACATAAAAGTTTAAAAACATTATAAAAAACATGTGCAGATTGTGGAATTGATATAAAAGTCTAAAAACATTATAAAAAGCAAGTGCAGATTGTGGAATTGGTCTCAAAAGCTTGGATTTAAAAGATTTGGATTTAAAAGTGCTCAAGGAAATTAAATCAGTTAGTTTCCAGTCTTTCTGTAGCATATTCCATGCAAAAGGTGCAGAGTAAAGAAATGCCTTTTTGTCCAGTTCTGTACGAGCATAAGGAACAGAAAGCAACAAATAGTCTTGTGAACGAAGAGAATACGATTCTGTTCTTGATCTGTGCGTTGGAACTCTGGAATTTCCCCACTGTGGGACTAATAAAGGCATATCTCATCTTTTATCATGGATTCTACCTGGACGACTGAGGGACTCTTCACGCATATCTTATCTTATAAAAAGCAATATACTCGTACTAGGGATGTCAACAATTAATCGATTAACGATTAATTGTCGATTAAGACGTTAGTCGAACAAAATGCATTAATTGTAATTAATCGCTAATCGCGGACACGCGCACCCGCGTGGTCACGAAACAAGGCAACCGCGCACCGCGCTGCACTCGACTCACAGCCGGCCGCAGGCGCCAACGGCACTGCTCAGCAGCCCCGGGTGTACGCGCGAGGCGAGATCGAACCGCGGCGCCCAGGAATGCGCCGCAACGTGCCGCTGCTGGTCCCGCGCGGCCGGCCCGCGGCCCGGGCCCCGAGCTTCGCGCGGCCGGCCCGCGGCCCGGGCCCCGAGCTTCGCGCGGCCGGCCCGCGGCTCGGGCCCTGAGTCCCGCGTGGCTGGCCTGAGGCCCTGGCCCCGAGCCACAAACTAGCCGCACGAAACCAGCAGCGGCCCAATCTTGGTTCAGTCCAGGTCCAGACCCGGTCGAGTCCCGGTCCAGTCCAGGTCCAGGTCCAGACCTGGTCCAGACCTGGTTTAGTTCTGGTCTAGACCTGGTCCAGTCCACGTTTAGTCCTGGTCTAGTCTCTTAGCCAATCAGGACAGAACACAATGTTACACTATAAAAAAATGTTACACTATAAAAAAAAATAAAAAAAATCTGCGAACCGCGATAGAGCGAGGGATTACTGTATTTTGTTATTCAGCATCAATACATTTGTCTGCTTTTTACTAAGGAATAATTAATTGAGGAATATACAATATAATAATACTATGATATATTTATGACTCAGTGTTATGTTACTATAGCTTATATTCTTAAAGACCCTATTGAAACACTAAAATTCAGGTGAAAAACGCCGCTTATCAGTTAATCGTTAATCGATCGATAAGGTCAATCAACTATAGATTAATGAATTAATCGATAATTTGCATCCCTAACTCGTACTTAAACACGTTACACATGTAATACAAGTATGCCGACCTTTGCCATCACAGTACGCTTGTCTCCAATTTTCCGCACTTTACGCTCTCGTACCAGCCACAAACAAACTGGTTGTTGCCTCCAGACCTTTAGAGCTCTGAAGGTCTTGTGCTGTATCAGGGCTTGGGGAGAAGACCAGGTCGTCAACAATATCGGGATCTCTTACAGCAGCAGAATTGACAAATCGCCACTGTCACCGAACAAACTTGAATAGATCTCATATGGATCTACTCGCCCAGTTAATTTGAGTTTGTTCACATAACGATCCTTTTCTTTGGCATCCAACTTATCCCTGTACAACTGGTCAACTGTATCAGAGGTTTTGGATTCCGATGTGGAAGGTTTACCACGAAATTTAGATTTTGTATTTTGTTTTTGCACTGTTGCTTTATAAGCGTGTTTACTTTGAGTGAGCAATATCTCCAATATGGCCATGGTTGGATTTTTTTCGAGTCCATGAAAACACTATACACCTACATTTGTGGTGAAATTGTCCCAATGACACAAAATATGAATGGATTATAAAATCAGTCATCGTTTTTTACTTAGATACTGGAGCAAAAAAGGACTCAAGTTAAAGTATCACTTGAAAAACTTTATGTGAAACTATTAAAGTGTGGATGGAAAACCGTAACAGACAAAATAGCCAAATAAAAACCCAGAATCATTTTGAGGGGGTAATTACAAACATTTTACGACCAAAATAACGAGGCTCTGTACAGCTGTTAAAAAAGAGAGAGGCCACAATATTCCAAAGTAAGCCGATTGGAGCCATTTATATACAGTATACGGTCTGCTTCCACTACTGCTTTTTGTCTTAATCAAAAACTTCGATTGACTTATTTATCTACTACCAATAATGAGCAGTTAGACTAATGAACTGGTAACTTGCTTAGTAACTTCTGCAAACTAATGAACCGACGATACAAGAATGACATTTCAGAGCATTCAGAGTTTGTACAGATCTAAATGACAGGGTTAGCTGTTTTTACGCAGAAAAAGACAGTTTTGTTTTGTATATTTAGTTGTTTGTGGAGGAATTTATGGCGCTTGACAGCCTTTGTGAATCTTGCAGTGCAGTTTTTACCACCGCCAGACGAGTGGAAAGTCAAATGGCAAATACATTTCATCCATTACAGTCGTACGTAACTGTACACACATCAATATTTCAAAAACCGTGGCTACAACTACACCACAAACCACACTGCCTTTGAGAAAGACATGCCAAACTTCAATGCATTATTACTGTATCACGAAGTAGATTAAATAAATATGAAATAAAATCATAATAATGAAATCAACAGTTTACAGTATAGATATTTTTTGCATATTATTTATATTTTTTGTATTATTTATTTGTATTTTTGGCGGGGTTATATGAATTATTAAAATGATATAAAATGGATATGGATATGTCACTTTGCTTTGCCTGGAATGTTCCACAGTGTGACTTTAAACAGCTCTACTTGACATTTATTCAATTACAGGTTGTTTTATAGCTCAAACAGACCTAGAAAAACTTGGTCTGGTTTGGTCTGCATGAAGATAAAAACGTTTAATGCCATACTGTGAAACATTCCAGACGAAGCAATAATATCTCCATGGAGAAAAATACCTGATAGACCCTCCAACAGAAAAGTTACACAATGCACCTTTAACTTTGAGCAAGATACACCAAACCTCACCACCAGTGTATTATCCCAGCATCTTAAGTTAGCTTGTATGTGGTACGTTATTATTTCTTCTTCTATAGCTTCTTCTTCTTCTTCTGTAGCTTCTAATCTTCTTCTTCTGTAGCTTCTAATCTTCTTCTATAGCTTCTTCTTCTTCTACAGCTTCTTCTTCTACAGCTTCTTCTTCTTCTATAGCTTCTTCTTCTTCTATAGCTTCTTCTTCTATAGCTTCTTTTCCTCTTCTGTAGCTTCTAATCTTCTTCTATAGCTTCTTCTTCTATAGCTTCTTTTCCTCTTCTGTAGCTTCTAATCTTCTTCTGTAGCTTCTTCTTCTTCTATAGCTTCTTTTCTTCTTCTGTAGCTTCTAATCTTCTTCTGTAGCTCCTTCTTTTTCTATGTTTTCTTCTTCTATAGCCTCTTCTTCTATAGCTCCTTCTATAGCTTCCTTCTTTTCTTCTTCTGTAGCTTCTTATCTTCTTCTATGGCTTCTTCTTTTCTTCTGTAGCTTCTTCTTTTCTTCTTCTGTAGCTTGTTCTTTTTCTATAGCTTCTTCTTCTATAGCTTCTTCTATAGCTTCCTTCTTTTCTTCTTCTGTAGCTTCTTCTTATCTTCTATGGCTTCTTCTTTTCTTCTTCTGTAGCTTCTTATCTTCTTCTAAGGCTTCTTCTTTTCTTCTGTAGCTTCTTCTGTAGCTTCTACTTCTATAGCTTCTTCTTCTTCTTCTATAGCTTCTTCTATAGCTTCCTTCTTTTATTCTTCTGTAGATTCTTCCTGTCTTCTTCTATGGCTTCTTCTTTTCTTCTGTAGCTTCTTCTTTTCTTCTGTAGCTTCTTCTTCTTCTATAGCTTCATCTATAGCTTCCTTCTTATCTTCTTCTCTGGCTTCTTCTATAGCTTCTTCTTCTATAGCTTGTTCTTCTATGGCTTCTTTTTCTTCTTCTATATCTTCTTCTTCTATATCTTCCTTCTTTTCTTCTTCTGTAGCTTGCTCTATATCTTCTTCTTCTCCTGTATCTTCTATATCTTCTATATCTTCTTCTATATCTTCCTTCTTTTCTTCTGTAGCTTCTTCTTACCTTATTCTATAGCTTCTTCTATGGCTTCTTATTATTCTATGGCTTCTATTTCTTCTTTCTCTATAGCTTCTTCTTCTATAGCTTCATATTTTCTTCTACAGCTTCTTCTTCTATATCTTCTTCTTCTGGATCTCCTATATCTTCTTCTTCTTCTTCTATATCTTCACTGTACGTCAGCTCTTCTCCGCCTCATTCGTAACCATCCATCTTCCGGTCGCACACACGTTGTCGTCGGCTTCTCGCTGCATTGAACGGATTTCAAAGTGGAGCAGGTTGCGTAACGGGGATATGGGACGCACGAAACCGCCAATAAGAGTTTCACGCTCATAATTGAGGAGTGGGTGTTAGCCGCTAATCCGTACGCTGTGGGATAAGAGTCATGTGCGTACCATTCCGTGCTCTCCATAATATCCCATTTGTTTTGCATAAGACCCGGAATGGCTGACTCCTACAATAGTGGAGGGAGTATTACAGTCGCTCACCTTCTATATATAAAGGTTTCGGAGCATTAGAACTCGAGCTAATCTGCGGCTAAGATAAATGTCTTTTCTAGAAATAATTATGTCGTTTTGTGTGGAATCGCACTATTGTGGCTTAAGGTGGTGAAGATGTGGAATATTTACGGATTTTAGTGGTAAAAGATTGTAAATTTGCAGATAATGTTCATGTTAAATGGCTCGTATTACCATTTTATGTTAAAATGTCGTTTCCTCATCAAAACCTGGAGTTGTTTTGTTTCATTTACACATGTTTAACACAAAAAACCTGCATATTTAGGCTCTCAAACAGAAAACACTGTTCCACCTTTAGATGTGACATCATGTGAAAAAGATTAAAAAATACAACTTGGTAACTTTCAAAAACATAAGGAACTCGCTTTCTATAGAAGCAGCAAAAAGCTATTTACTGTCACATTTCTCATATTGCATTTCACGCTGGTCACAAGCAAATAAAACCACTTTGAAGCCCTTAGAATTCATTTACAAACATGCACTAAACATCCTTGATAAAAAGACACAATTATATCATCACTGTCTTGTAGTGGACAAGCATAAATTGTTTAGCTTTGATAATTTTATTTCCTTTTCCCAAGTACAAATGGTTTATAAGATTATTCACAATCTGGCTCCACCCCTCCCTTAAAGAGTTCATTGATCAGACCTCAGAAGTAACGACTAGAATCAGCAGAGCCTCTAGCAGCGGACTATGCAGTATTCTCAAGTGCAGAACGAGCCTGGCCCAGTCTGCGTTCTCAAACCAAGCAACAAAGCAACAAACTCCCTACTGAGCTGAGACACGAAAAGAACTTTAGCAACTTTTCTAGAGAAGTAAGGAAGTGGTTCATTGAAAACCAGAGATGGACGCACTGAAACATTTGAAATTGATATTAGAAATGCTTTAATTGGTGTTGCAAAACTACGCAATTATGTTTACAGGCCACTCCTTTGGAGGACTGTGAGGTATAGATCTTAGCCAGGGAAAAGAACTGAGAGGCTATTTTTGTCAAAAAAGAGAATCCTTCCTTGAACAGGAATGGAGGGGTCAGACACTATTTGTCTCCCGTCTATAATTCCATTCTCAAACCTAAATCAAAACAAACAAAGGAAACAATAGGGCTAGTAATTTCCTTCCTGCAGCTAGATGTACTGTAAGCAGTGTCCATCAGCACTCTAACCAGAACTGACGAAGCAGTTTGGATGAGCTGCGAAACGTCTTCGACCAAATAAACTTTGTCCAGTTGACAAATTGAATTTCTTCTTTTACCACGCAGTTATGTTTATTATAGTGAACTTTTAAAAAAGACCAAATATATATATATGCATTGGTCTCTATTTATTGTACAAACATTAGATTGCTGAGCTATAACTGTTTAATTTTTTTAGCATAATGAATTTGAAATATAAACAGTTTCTGCTTTGTAATACAATGTATGACGAGGATGAACAGGAGTATGTGTGTCTGAGAGTTTGGAGTATGTATGTTTTTTTTGTACTGTATATAATGTCGCTTGTCCTCTTCTCCCTAAAGGACTACAGATGGAAATTAGCTTTCAAACTATAATCTGGTACAAGCATCTCTTCCTTTGGCATTATGTGGCTGTACATTGTCCTGAAATAAATAAATGAAATGAAATGTGGTAATACAGGAAGTGCTCCACTGCATTGTGAAACTCCTCATTTGGATAATTTCAATCTCTACTGAAAAAGGTAATTTTAAAGGCTTTTTTTTTGTCAAGTTAACATTTAAAACTTGATTTAAAAAAGAAAGAAAAGAAAAAATGCCTTTAAATTTATGCTTTAAGATTGTAGAAACCACTCTGTTCCACGTTGTCACGTGGTAAGACAGGAAGTGCTCCACTGCGTTTTGAAACTCCTTCACGACAGTCATTTGGATAATTTCAATCTCTACCGTACAAAAAGGTAATTTTAATGGCTTTTGTTTTCCTTTTTTGTCAAGTTAACAGTTAAAACTTGACAAAAAAAGAAAAAAAAAAGCTTTAAAATGATGCTTTAAGATTGTAGTAAAATAAAAGACGATGAAAGGAAATGATGAATCTGAAAATAATATAAAGTATCGTGATTTAACATATTTATTACAAAATGAAGAAAAGGAGGGAGAAAGGGAAATTAAATTGGCCAAAATTATATATGTATAAACAGTTTATTTTTTTATTATTTTGTTTTATTTAATTAAATTTGCAGGTGTGTTTGGGGGAAGGGGTTGTCAGTTTTTGTTGTTTTACATTTGTTGTAGATATTGTCCTATGTTTTTGTTTTGTTTTTATGTTTATTATTGTATTGTATTGCGTTAAATAAAAAAAAAAAAACACTCCATGAAAAGAAAACAATACAGTAATTTCACATATAACATAATATTTATGTAGTTTTTTTTTGTTTTTTTTTTCTTTTCTTATAATTTTAGAAACAAGGTTGTATTTGGATAGTATTTTGGTCATGAGCCGTTGTCACATTATTGATGTATTTATTAGTTTTTGCAGATTTGAAGGGTGTATTGTGTTACTTTTCTGGTAGAAGGTCCATCACCCGCTTGTTTCTCTGCCTGGAATGTTCCACAGTATACTTTAAACGACATTTATTCAATTACATATGGTTTTGTAGCTCAGAAATACTTAGAAATACAGGAATTATGACAGTAGAGGGTCGCCTCTCCATAGATCTAACCTGTAACGTGGTCTGGTTGGACACAATGCACTTTTTGAATCACAAAACAGTATAGATTTAATTTCATTCTTAAACTTTTTATCGTATAGAGTAAAGGAAGTAAGACATTAGCAACCAACTTGTTTATTCAATACTGTTGAAAAAAACAAAATTTTTTCATATCTGTATTTTATCCTTTGTTTTTATGAATAAAAACTCAATACACGCTGTCGTAGTATTTCCCTCTTGGACGTCATCCTAATGTGAAATCTATCCAAGCACAGAACCCAGTGGAGAAAGTGTAAATTCAGCTCAGAGCCTTTAAGAGAGTGGTTCTTCCTCCTTTGGCCAGATGTCCATTTGGCGTTCGTCCGACTCGTCACAAATTCATATAGTTCACCAACGCTGCCCTCAAATCGATACAAGAGACTTAAAACCTTAGCCGAATGAGCTCCGTTCAATATTTTGATGTTATATTTTAAAGATTTGGGGATCTTCGAGATTCCGTTAAACCTCGACACATAAAGTTAGAAAGATATTTGTCCAAGTACTGTATGAATTTTATCTTGACAGAAAGAATTGTAGTGGGCCTGGATTTGTAACAGGTGCACAATATACAGAATTTGGATTACGAGAGTTGCGCCTATTAGCAAAACGTTTTCGTTTTAAAGGTGCATTTTAACTTAAAGATGTACTATGTAACATCCATCGTAGAGGAGACTCTGCTTGTCTCCATGACGATGTTATTGCTTTACCTTTGTTCCACAATATAGCAATAAACTTAATAATCTCATTTATTCAATTTAACATCATTTTATTGGTGTTAACCTCTCCACAGATCTGACTTGTAACTTACTGGTTAAGTTTAATTATCCACTTAAAAAAAAAAAAAAAAAAAAACATCACCCTGGAGACAGCAGGTGGAAGACCATGTACCAGAAAGGTTACATAGTGCAGCTTTAGGCTATGTTCACACATAGCCGGGTATGTTGAGAAACAAATATTTCTGTCCCTCCGTTTGCACATAGCAAAAGTTTTCGTTTACCAACCTGCATAAATACGCCATCGAGCGCCGTCATAACTACGCCAAGCCTGTGGGCGGCAGTGTAGGAAGAAGGAGAATGCTCTGCAAGCCAATCAGAATCAAACTTTTGGTCCGTTTATCTCACTTTACACGCAAACGCGAAACCGTAGTTTTCCAGAATCTCCACTCTCGCAGGAGTTTTTAGAAAGATTTGTTTTCAGGGGCGAATTCGCAGTTTGCGTGTAAAAGATGGGTACAAACGAAGAGAAATGTCTCAATTTTTTAAAATACCAGTGTAAACAGGGCCTTAAGCGTATAAAATTCAGATCTACAGTTTTATTGGACAAAAGTTAAAAAGCAGAAGTATTTATGGATTTATTTTATTTCATTTCACTTTGGTTGTTTCACGCTCGTCTTTCAAATTTGTCGTTGCTCTTTGCAGCATTTTTAAATAAAGCTCATGTGTTGATTTGTTCATTTACACCATATGTTCTCTGGATTTCACATTTTTCTCAGTACGTCAGAGACAAATGACGACTGACACACACTGAAGCCTTTATTTCTCTGAGGAGGAGGAGATGTGACAAAAGGACCTGTTCCGATGGTCTAAAGGGGCAGTGAGGGGTGAATGAGGGACGAGAAATGAATATTGTTGCACTTTACTGGACAATGGGAGAATAAAAGCAAAGACTGAGATATTAAAACAATGCATATTTGATGAAGTTCATGATTTGAAAAAGGGGTCTTATGCAAATTTGACTTTTTGGAGCTTTCTACAATGTTATAATGTTCCATCATCGTAAAATCGTCCAAAAAAGAAAGAAAGGAAATATCATCAGTGGTAATCGAGCAATCTCTCCCAGGCCCTATTCGAACCCTCGTTATGGTTATCTGTACCTGTAGCCAAAAGTATGCAGAAGCAGGGTTCAAAACGATACACTACAGCTTCACAAACCTGACGCGATGTGCGGTAGTTTTGTTAGCAGAATGCGAAATGGCTCTGAAGGGGGAGCGACACAAAAACACAACACAAAACTGAAACTTATCAAACATTTTAGTCGCAATGATAACATAATAGCATTTTAAAACAATAAAAGGTAACAGGGTGATCTAAATATATTACGTTTTAGAAATTAATACCTCATAGTAGTGAAATATTCGGATTTCATTATTCTGTTAGGCTAAGTCTATATGATGACGGTCTGAACAGAAGACTCAAAAGTGACGTTGCGTCTTTCGTTTAGACGAGCGTATTAAAATAGTTTAAATCAAGGGTGTCAAATATGCAGCCCGGGGGCCAGATATGGCTCTCAAAGACATTTAATGTGGTCCTCGGCTGATTTTCTACTAAAATATTGGTAATTTTCTGCACCTCTTTTCTGAGTAGTTTAGCATAGCAGCATCTCCAGCGCCTCTGTGCGTGGCCCCTCCCACCAGAGCAGCACAAATGAAGACACACCTCTTTCCAAACACTCTTAAAGGACCATCGTTTTGACTGTTGACTGTGACACCCTCATCAGCAAAATGTCAAAAAATTTGAAAAGTGGACGCCGAGTGCAGGATTTTCCAACAAAAATGGACTAATTCCTATTTGTTCACGGAGGTGAATGGGAAACCTGTGCGGTTGGTGTGTTTGCAACAAGTGGCAGTGCTCAAGGAATATAATCTTAAACACCGCTACTAGACACGGCATTTCGAACAACGGAGAATTGAGAAGACAGAAGATAAAAGAATTATTGCTGGGACTGAAGAAACAGCAGTCTGTAATAGATTTGTGTTTCTCTGGACAAATATTTGGACTTATTGCTATTTTTGGGGTATATTTGCCATGAGTTTTCTGATCCGGCCCCTTTGGGTTCAAAGTAGGTTGGATACGGCCCCCGGACCAAAATAGGTCTGACACCCCTGGTTTAAAGGGTGAATTCTATCTTCTAAAAAAGTAGAGTTTTCATTCAAATCAAAGATGTATGGAATTTTTATTTTACAATTATCATCTTTAAATTTTCCTCTAAACTGTAGCTACAGCTAGGGAGGCTCCCATATGGATTTTTGGAGCTGATATCCGATATTTACCTTGCTGTTGTGTCCAGTAATCGATAATTGCCAATACTGATCTTAAAGATCCCATGACATGGTACTTCTTGATGCTTTTATATGGCTCCTTAATGGTTCCCTAATACTGTAAATGAATCCTTCTTCAAAATCAACACTCAGTGCATGAGAAACAGAGATAAGATGAGAAAGAGTCATAAATATCTCTCTCAAACACTTTATTCTGGGCGTTGTTGCTTGAATGCAAATGAGGAGAAAAGAGCTGGCCTATAGTAGAGGGTGGGGGCGTGGCCAAACTCTCCGCTCTCGCTCTGAGCCCTCAGCTGATCCATTTCCTTGTTTTTGCACGGGAGAGAGATTTGAAGCGTTCCATTGAAAAATAAACACATTTCCACAGAAAATAAAATTAAACCACTGCTGTTCAAAGGTTCAGAGGCTCAGATAAAGGACTTCCGAGCCTAGAAACACTCGGACGTGCCTCCAGGCAAATAAAAAAACGCATTTCGCATTGCCTAGCACATTCGCAGTCCAAACTCTCTGGGCGTGATTTACAGAGACGCTGAGTACAGACAGACGGGGGTGGAACTGCATTTGCATTTCTTTTTTCGATCTGACGTCAATAAGGTGCCTTGTTCAAAATCGCCCGTTTGAGCTCCGATTTTTTGTAACGCAGAAAAAGATCGCAAATGCTCAGTTTAGACATTTCGCAACTTTTAACCATGGGGGGGCCTAAACAGGGTAGGGGAGCTCACATTAACGTTCAAAAACCTCAGAAAGTGAAAATTTCATGCCATGGGACCTTTAAGCTTTTAAAATCCATTGCAAGAACCACAAATGTACGTTGAAGGTACCATCTGTAATGTTTATTTTCTCTTTATTTTTTTAGACCCGTAGATGGATATTTTTATGCCGGCAGATGTGAAACCTGTTGACCTTTTTCCAGATTCACCCACTCCTGTTCTTCCATCCGACTAAAGCTGGAACACTTTTGCGGCAGTAACGGTGGTGATATGTGAGAAAACAAGAGGAGTGGGTCGGCCAGTCCAATTATGGTAGCTTTAAATTTTAAGGAAAGTTCAGACTGGGGCAGTGCAGAAAAAAAAAAAAATCAGTACAAAATATCGAACCAACGGCGTGAACCCCACCGACATCCCTGACGATCTATAACCCCCGCTTAGCTGTTTTCCTCTGAGTGCGTTGGAGAGTTTTCCATCTTGAATCCTCTTCTCGCTCGTATCTGCAGATCTGCTTTGGGACTTGTTCCGCTCCTCCTCATCAGCGCCGCTAATTGTCGGGGTTTACGGCGATAGTCCCAGTCCAAGACCGAGTCCAAATCCTCCCTCAGGCGTGTTCCGGTAGAGGGCAGTCCAGAGCCACGTTTAGCCTGGCCCCGGCGCTCCCACATTTCGCACAGTGTTTAGAGATTTGAGCATCTGTGTGGAGATTATGGGAGGATGAGTTGATATGACACTGTACTACTACTACTACTACTACTACTACTACTACTACTACTACTACTACTACTACTACTACTACTACTACTATTGCTGCTATTACAGTGTCCTTAACTTCAAGTATTACTCCAGTTACCAGCTACTACAATTTCTCCAGCGCCAGCTACTACTGCTACTAATTCTGCTACTGCTACTTCTGCTACTACTACTACTGCTACTACTGCTACTACTACTATTGCTACTACTACTGCCACAACTCCTTCTACTACTGCTTCTACTACTACTGCTTCTATTAGTACATTTACACCTTCATCTGCTACTATTACTACTAATTCTGCTACTGCTACTACTGCTACTACTACTACTGCTATTATTACTACTTCTACTACTACTCCTGCTACTACTGCTACTTCTGCTACTACTGCTACTACTGCTACTACTGCTACTACTACTACTACTACTACTACTACTACTACTACTACTACTAGTAGTAGTACTACTGCTGCTGCTGCTACTAATTCTGCTACTACTACTACTACTACTACTTCTGCTACTACTGCTACTTCTGCTACTACTGCTACTAGTGCTACTGCTACTACTACTACTACTACTATTGCTACTACTACTGTCACAACTCCTTCTGCCACAAGTGCTACTACTATTGCTACTACTACTACTACTACTACTACTGCTACTTCTGCTACTACTACTAGTATTACTATTGCTACTACTACTAATTCTGCTACTACTACTTCTGCTACTACTGCTACTTCTGCCACGACTACTGCTACTGCTACTACTACTATTGCTTCTACTACTTCTTCTACTACTACTGCTATTATTACAACTTCTACTACTACTACTTATGCTACTACTATTATCCCAAGGCCTAAAAAAAATAAATCTAAGTTTCCGGTTGCCGACCGACCCTGTTGATTTGCATGCGACCCAAATTATTTTATTGGACTTAATAAAATAAAATAAATTTGATACTCAAATTAATTTTACAAGCTTCGGTTAAAAAAGAAAGAAAACTAATAGCCTACTGTATTTTTCAATTTCCGCGGGGCAATGTGTACGGGGGTCCTCGGGTTACGACGGTAAAAAAAAAAAAAAAAAAATTACGCGTCATTCCGTCTTACGCGGTTTAGCGTGGTAAGCGACGTAAACAAACGCGAACGGCGCACGGCGGAAGAATACGCTTTGTTGTGGTTGTAGGGCGAAGTCTTAAGAACGGATCAACTTAGGGTGACCATACGTCCTCTTTTGCCCGGACATGTCCTCTTTTCAGAGGCTGTCCGGCCGGAGTTTATAAAATCCTTCAAATGTCCAGGTTTTTGATTCCGTTGGAAACGCGCTCCAGTTCGAGTCGAACCCCGGAACGTGTATTCATTCACGTGTGTGTGCGCGCTACACACACACACACACACTCACACGCACGCACGCACGCACGCACGCTCGCTCACTCACTTACTCGCTCACTCGCAGGCTGACAGGCAGGTAGACGCACTGCGAAGACACAGAAAATGCCGAAACGCAAATGCAGTTTCACGGATGAATTGCAAAAAAAGTACCCCTGTTTTCGCCCGGCGCGTGACAAGTGGGAGGCAGAATGCACAGTGTGCAAAGCTGGGACTTACGTCTCTGTGGCGAATAAGGGGTCCAACGATCTGAAAGCTCATATCGCCACAACAAAACACAAAATAGCTGTGCAGGGTGAGAGCTCGAGTTCAAAACTCACGACATACTTTGTGCAACCTGGAAAAAATGAAGATATGGTGAATGCAAGCGAGGGCGCTCTATTATTTGTATATTTTTTTTCATTAGCCATTAGACACATTATTTTGAAGAATGGGCTTACTGAACATTGAAGGATAGGCTAACTCTCTTTTTCTTTTTGTTTTTTCTTTTTTCTTAACTAAGGTGTAAGTGTCAGCCTTAAAATTGCTTATATTAATAAATATATTATTTATAAAGCAACTGTTTGTGAGTGTTTTGGGCTATTTTTCAGTATATCCAGGTAAAGTGTTGCCTGGAAGAATCCATGACTCATCGCTGTACCAGCGAGTGAGTCTGGTAACGCTTGGTCCAAAATGCGCTGCAGTTGCGCGTAGACAGACAGCTAAGTGAACCAATCAGAGATTGCGCCATCTTGATTCAAAACTGAGGCGGAACTTCCGCTGCCTAAGAGTGACTTTGCGGGCAAAGGCGGGTGCACTGACGTCACCATCTTTGAACGAATCAGAATCGCGGAGTCCGTTTGTAACCGGAGGAGCGAGGGTGGAAGGAGGGTGTCCAGATGGTATCGCGCTGTATAGGAAATACAGAGAGATATCATTTGGCTGGCCAGGTAAGGTAAAGTGTTCTTTTCTGGGGAATTCAGAAGCACAGTAAGCCCCCGACCAACATAAAACCCCTAAAAATGGGGGAAAAAACTCTAAAAAAAAAAAAAAATTTGTGTCCTCTTTTCAGTGAAATACAATATGGTCACCCTAATCAATGTTGTAACCCGAGGACCCCCCTGTAATGTGCTTCTGTTTTTCTGTGATCTGTAAAATTCTCTGTCTGTACCCATAAAAACAATGGCGACGGCATCGCTGGACATATGCGTGGTCACGGTGAATTGTTAAGATTATGCAGTGCCAGTTTTAAGTTGACCAATGTCAACACCGTGTTAAATAAATGTAGTATTCAAAATTGTTTACTGCTTCTAAATTTAATGACTGCCATTTGAAAGAAGAACAGAAAAAACAATACAAAATCAGCATGTATTTTTGTAACATTGTAAGATATATTCTACATGTACTCTGGTACAGTCAACGACCTGGTTTCGCATGGCATGTTGGAGCTTCGTTCGACTATACTTAAGTATAGAATATGCTCTTAGCATTGAGATAGCTTTGGGAAATTATGCCAATGTCAATTATAGTCTTTACTGAAATAGAACTGCTGCGGAAGGAAATAAAATAAAATAAAATTTCAAAATGTCCATATTCCCACAGGAAAAAAAATAAAAAATAAAAATAAAATAAATTCCCTACCTACCCATGTCTAGAACTGTCAACAAATCGGAAACCAACATTTATTTTTTTTAGGCCCAATTACCTACTACTATTATAATACAACTACTAAATACTGAGGTTATGTACAGTACATACAGTAGTACTGTATGTATATACAGTAGTACTGTATGTATATACAGTACATACAGTACTACTATTACTACTAGAACTTCTACATTGTCCTTTTACTTTAATTATTACTCCAGTTACCTGACGTAGCCGTTTATCCTGGCCCGGCGTTCCCACATTCCGTGTTTGGAGATTTGAGCTTCCCCCTGGAGATTCCGGGATGTTGATACGACGCTGGGACTGGCGTAGGGAAAGCTGTGGGGAGTGGGACGGGAGGAGTGAAAGGCACAGATGGTGGTTGTGGTGCGGATATAGCGAGGATTTCACTTATTTTTTTTATGAATTAGTAATTTTTCTGTTTTTTGGGTTGTGTGTGGAGGAGAGGGTGTTGTGTTTCTTTAGAGGCGAAAAAGGAAAACCGTCTGCAAATGTTGAGGGATAAATTTAACTTGCATTATTTAAAAAGACTGAAAAACAGAATCTTAAAGGTGCATTGTTGCCTGGAATGTTTCACAGTATGGTATTAAACCTCTACAGTATATCGTCATGGAGACCAAACCAGACCAAGTTACAGGTCAGATCAGGGCTGGACTAGGACAAAAAAACAGCCCTGGCATTTTTGGCTTAGACCGGCCTCTCATAATTAGCGGAGCACAACGGACTAATTTATGTTTGTGTTCCCCGAAGCAAAGTATTTTACTATTGTTACGTCTTGGCCGAGGGGAAACCTGGGCACAGCATTTAAAGGAAAAACCCCAGGTGAGCGATTTTCATGCCTGACCATCACATAAAAGTCTACATGCTGACATGCTGCGACACTTCCCTGGTCACTCTATCCCTCGGGTTCCCTCGGGTTCCATCGGGTTCCCTCGAGTTCCCTGTCCAGTCTCTGGCTGCTCCTCTCCCTGTCCACCTTCAGCCTGGCCTGCAGAGGATGTGGAGGCTCCAGCAGCCCCTCCAGAGAATATGTCTGTTATTTTAGAACATTTTGCAGCGTCTATAGTGAATTTTTTAAAATCTTTTACCCCATAACTTCTCCACATCCCCTTTTTTCTGCTGCTTCTCCATGTTTCCACGCTCAACACTGAAACTGGCGGGCATCAGTGCAGAGAAAAGGGTGGGACCGCTCTCGTAAGCTTCTATATCCTGATTGGTTTAGTCCACTGTATATATTGAAGATGGACCAATGGGATGCCTCCTCTTAATTGTGGGCTGGTCTCAAAGTGAAAAAAAAAAAAACAGCATCAGCCCCTAGGACTGTCGGCCCACCGGGAAAATGTCCGGTATGCCCGATTACCAGTGCTACCAGCTGTGCATTATTAAGGTATTTTTGACCTATAAAACCACCTATAATTGAATAAATTTAAAGTAGAGCTGTTTAATGTCATACTGTGGAACATTCCAGACAGAGCAATGACGTATCCATAGAAACAAGCAGGTGACGGACCCCCAAACAAAGTATTCTTCTAGATTTAAGGTATACTTTATTGTCCCTGTATGGAAGTGACTCCTCTGCATTCAATCCTGCAGAAAATTTGACCTGTTATGAATGTTTTTGGTTGATGGGGGAAGCCAGAGTGAAAAAAACCAAACAAAAAAACACCCAGATACAGGGAGAACATTCAAACTCTACACAGAAAGACCTGGTTGAGCCGGAAATCAAACCCAGAAGCTTCTTGCTGCTCGCCAAAGTGCTGCAAGTCGTATTTCTAACATCACACCCCAGAATTTAAGATTAAGCAGATTAAGCCTTGGCCTATTGGCCTTTATTGGTCTCACACACAATGACACACAATGACACATGGGAGAAATTTGACTTCTGCATTTGACCCATCCTTTTCAGGAGCAGTGAGCAGCCGTCTTTTTTCGGCGCCCGGGGGGCAGTACCGTGAAGGGTCTTGCCCAAGGACCCACACTGGTTAGCTCATTACCCCGGGAGGGATTTGAACCCACAACCCCCAGGGGGAAAGTCAATGACTTACCAGTTGAGCTAACCAGCCGGTAGTTGAGCTAACCAGCCGGTTTTAATTTAAGTTACTGATTAATTTAAGTTACTGATTAATTTTTACATATATAATTAAAAGAAAAAAAGGAAAACAACAATAGATCTATGTTTACTTCAATATTAAAACTTATTTAAACATTAAACAAATGTTCAGCACCAGATTATAGCCAAACAGCTGGTTTCCATCTGCAGAAATACGGTTGTTGCCATAGTTATTGACAATTTAAAGTATTATGTATTTTGATGAAAGTGAAGAAAAAAAAATAGAATTGAATTAAAATGTAATAAAATAAATAAATACAATAAAATGAAATTAAATAAAAACATAAATTAAATAAAAAAATAAATAAAATAAAAAATAAAATAAAGTGTTGTTGCCATAGTTATTGACAATTTAAAGTATTATATACCGTATTTTGATGAAAGTGAAAAAAGCATGTGACACAGGAAGCTGAAACCCATGAAAAATTGTCTTGCAAAAATAATAAAAATAAAAATAAGTAAATTAAATTAAAAATAAAAAATTAAATAAAATAAATAAATAAAATAAATACATAAATAAAATAAATAAAATAAAGTGTTGTTGCCATAATTATTGAGAATTTAAAGTATTTTGATGAAAGTGGAAAAAAAGCATGTGACACAGGAAGCTGAAACCCATGAAAAATTGTCTTTACAAAAATAAATAAATAAAATAAGTGGAACAAAAAACAAGTAAACAAATTGTCTCCCTCCCTTGTAACCCATTTTAGTGGGACACATCTGTAGCCAATGTTATGAAAAAAAAAAAAGCCAAACAAAACACAAATGAAGGTGTGATTTGAACAGATTTATTTCTCGATTCCATCTCGTCGTGGCCGCCCAGTTCAAAACCACAAAGAACACTTCTACCTAGGGCTGGACTGAACAACATGGACGGAGAAAATGTTACAGACACAGAGGAACTTATACCGAAAAGAGGAGCCGTGTCAGTCGTGTGGAAGTACTTCAGCTTTAAAGGGACAGTGTGTAAGATTTTTACCTGTTAATTACTGAAATTGAAGATACCCATTCAAAAATACATTGTTTTCCAAGCCTTTTCACTTCCATCATGAAATCAAAGTATTCTTTTGGACTTAGATATAGTCACATA
>JAVJIX010000015.1:0-127500 GCA_036785185.1 Paratrypauchen microcephalus | reverse complement strand
TCGATTTGTATCAGATTTTTGATACTTTTGATAATCTCTTCCCATTAAAGTGTTTGTGTGTACATTTTTAGGCAGCAGATTGACCAACACAAAATACTATCTCTAACCTAATAAAGAATAAAGTCAAACAACTGTGCAGTAAACCACTTCTTCCTCTTCCATTTCTTGGAATTGTTGAATGTTCCTGCCGGTACCAGCACCTGGAAACTGTGCATGGAGTGTTGAACTTTTAAAAATACTATCTCTAATTAATATCTTTTGGGAATTTTTGACAATAATAAAACAGAATCGCTCCTTTGCTTCGATGTGCCAGAGTAAATCCTCATTCATCCATACTTCCACCCCTCGTTCTCCTCCCTCCATCCAAACACTCCCCGCAGCTCAAAGCCCAGTCCTCCGACCTTTCCCGATGTCATTAACAGCTGTGGGCATGCTTCAGCCGCCACTCTCCCGCTATCCCGCTCTCCTCTTCTCCCGCTATCCCTTTCTCCTCCTCCCCTTCTTATGAACAGGAAACAACAGCGACAAAAAGGCAGGATTCGTACAGTCAGTCCAGTTGTAATTCAGCTTCAGCACCACGGACAGCTCTAAAACCACTCGAGTATGAAAGAGATTTAAAAAAAAAAAAAGGATGTTACTGCCCAAAACTAGACCACTGGGTTATTCAGGCAACCTTGCACAACAGACCGCAGCCAAACTTTGAAAATAAAACGTATAAAAAGTGCAAAACGGCAGTTATTTTCTTACTTTTTTTCTCAGGGCCTGTTTTTAATTAAAATGCGTTTTGCCCCAGTACAGATATATTGTGTAAGCAGCTCTTGAGCTTAAAATAAGTAATTTGCGTAAGGGTATTTGTCTGAGAATGAAGAAGTGCACTGTCAGCATGCTAGTTGTTTATACATACAGTATTGCAGTGAATAATTGGGATACTCGGAACGCATAAGGTAAAAGAGGAGTAACTCTGAACCATTGCACTAGTTGTTTTTCACATTTTTTTAAAGAATATAAACCTCTAACAGACTATAAATGGTTATGACCTTGAATTAACTGCCTGTGATTAAAAAATAAAAGCTAGCACCACGGACAGCTCCGATGCTATTTATGTGAAAAGATAACAATGGATGCTATTTCTGAAACTAGACTGCTGTGGTATTCAGGGTAACCTTGACATGTTTAATCACAATGAGGTGTAACTTTAAAAATGAATGTCCACATGGGGGAAAAAAAGTTCAATGAAAAGCACAACGGACGACTACAACGGATATTATTTCTCACACTGGGACACAGGGTTATTTAAGCAGCATGTTTGTTTTTTAATAAAATAAAATAAAAAATTAAATAAAATAAAATAATAAAATAAATAAATAAATAAATAAATAAATAAATAAGTAAAATAAAATGAAATGAAAAATAATAAAATTAAACAAAATAAAAATTAATAATTAAATTAAATAAATAAAGTAAAATTAAATAACATAAAAAATAATAAAACAAAATAAAATAATAAAATAAATAAATAAGTTAAATAAAATGAAAAAATTATAAAATAAAACAAAATAAAATAATAAAAAAAAATATAAATAAATAACATCGCTATAAAAACAGGTCAGTTACCAAAATAAGCTTGGGAAAAAAAAGATAAGATAAGCAAGGAAATAGGGGGGGAAAATGACCAAAAAAACAAAACATTTCAGCACCATAGACGGCGTCCATTATGCCTTTGTATAAAATCAACAATAGACAGTATTTCTAGTTTTTTCTAGTTTTTAGTTCTTAGTCTCCTCAATCCGAAGATTCAGAATCAGTTCATTCTTGGATCATTATGTTGTTGTGTCCTTCAGCAAAACACTTCACCCACCTTGCCTGGTATGAAAGATCGGCAACCTTGCGACCTTGCTTCTGTCGGTCTTCCACCATCGAGTAAAGGATGAATGAATAATAACAGTGCAGAGGTTTGAATGCCCATTATAAGTGTAAGACTTGTAGACATAAGTACTATACATTCAAAAAAATAATATAAAAAAACACTTGGGAAACAGGTCAGATAGCACAATGGGTGGGACAAAAATAAATACATAGATACACAGATTCTCTGCTGCAAAAAAATAAAAATAAAAAAGTCCAAAGAGACATTTTACAAACTTCATTATCAAACAGACCTTTCAGCACAAGGACAGAGCCAACCATTGTCTTTGTGTAAAAAAAGAAGACAAAATAACTTTTTATAAACCTCCATTACATAAAAATATATTTTAATACATGTCAGACACAGAAATAATTTGTCAAAATAAATGCAGATACACAGATAAATCCAAACATTAACTGCTATAAGTAAAGAAAGGAAAGAAAGTGAAAGAAAGTGTTCAAACCCAATTTCCAAACCGAGCATTCAGCACCACAGACAGCTCCCGCCATTGTCTGTGTAAAAACTGCAGTTGACGTAACGTTCAAAACTAGACTACTGGGTTATTGAGGCAACCTTGAATATACATTTTTTCTTTTTTGTCATGATGAGAACTAGGTCACATTCACACTGCAGTAAAATTAGAACCAGCCTGTCTGTTCAACCGAGCATCCGGATGGACATTCTATCTCCCGGTGAACAAATTACAGGTGGGATTAGAGGGGAGACGTCATTAATCAAAAATTAATTTTAGAATATTAATTGCATTGCCAATCCCGCAGCATTGATCGAGCCGGGGTGAAATCACTGAGGTCATATTTCGTCATATTTCACCCTATATTTCCTTTGAAAAACAACACCACACTTGTGTATTTGCTGTCAATGTCAGTTACTGATGAAAAATTAGCTGTGTTCTGAGAATTTTGTGCAAATCATGGCTGTTCTAGTTGCTGTCTAAGAGTGCAAAAGTGGGAGTCTAAGTGGGACTAAACTTGGACTAAACCTGGTTCAAACCAGCATGTACTATGTATCTTCTGTATGCCATACTGATAATTGGGGATAGTTATGGATCAAATTACAAGTTTCTTTGCTTAAATGCTGCAACAGACAAATAACAGAGAGAACTCAATATTATATGATCGTTTGCTCTAAGTTCAGTCTATATGCTGAAATAACTGTTATTAAGCACTTTTAAATCTTGATTATTTGGATTATGATTAGAGAAAAGCAGCATTCACAATTTTGTCACATTGAGGTCATTACTAGAGATTTTATTGCTTAAAATTGCCTCGAAAACGACACATTCTTACTCTGAGTGGGGTTGCCTCTCCACAGATCTCGCTCTTAATTTGGGTTTGTAATTCGCCTGCTTGTTTCCATGGTGTTAGGCCAGTTTTAATGCATACTGTGGGACATTTTAGGCCAAGAAATAAGATCTTTACGTGTTAATATGACATCTGACAGGATTTCATGCTCAATACAGCCACTTCACTAATGTAAAATTACAATAAAATTTTACATAATTGAAGTGGCTGTTTCTGGAAAAAAAGTTGATAAAAATCCAAAAATACAGGAAGAAGTCATGAGTTCTAAAACACCTGTACCTACGTCACCAACACTGAAAATTCCATCAGCAACACAGACGATTATGACATTAAATGTTACTTTGGGTATCTGTTTTATTAATCTAATCATGATTATTTAGTTTAGAAAATGTAGACATGTCTTGTTCCTTGTTTACATTATGGTTGCTAGGTAACAGCTATGGTATTAGCACATGCTGCCTATGTCCAGCCGGGAAGTAAAATGAGAAACATCACCAAAATGATAAAACAATAAAGATTTCATAATGATGTTCACTGTGTTTAGTGAAGTCAGTAATCGAATCTGTTTAATGCACCTTAACATTTTCTAATTATCTCTTTATACTTAAAGCTGCATTGTGTAGCTTTTCTGGTGGAGGGTCCGTCAAATGCTTTTCTCCATGGAGACATGATTGTTTTGTCTGGAATGTTTCACAGCATGATATTTAAAACATTCTCTCTTCATGGAGACCAAACCAGACCAAGTTACAGGTCAGATCTGTGGTCAGAATGTCTGTTTTTCTAAGTGTTTTTGAGCTATAAAACCACCTGTAATTGAATAAATGTAAAGTAGAGATGTTTAATGTCACACGGTGGAACATTTTAGGCAGAGCAAAGACATATCCATGTAAACTAGCAGGTGACGGACCCCCAACCAAACAGATACACAGTGCACCTTTAAACCGTACAATAATCTACTTTAATCAATTGTTCAATGCTTAAAACAGGGTATAGATACATACATAGATCTTTTATTAGAAGGACAATAATGGGTTATGAATGGTGGAATAGTTTGTGTATTATGTTTCATACAAAAACACGTCTTTCCAACGCGCCACTGGAACTGGAGTGGGTCTGTGTAAACCGTATTACATGTGGTTTTATTCCATACATGCTGACGGGGCAACAGTTCTGTCGAATCAGTACCACGGAGAGCTCCATGCCATACGCCCCGTTTACTGAGTCAGGTGCAAGGGTTTCAGCACCAGGGACAGCTCAGTGCTGTTAAAGCTTAATTAATGCTCAGGTTAACAAGTAGCGAGGGCTTTTTTTTCATGAAGTATCGTAAAGTATCACCAGTACCAGGCTGTAAATTGTTCTTGGAAATGTAGGACGTAGGATCTGTGTAGTTATCTGTTTTGTTTTTGTTGGGAGTGAGATCCGTGTGGGTAGATGAGAAGCTAAACTGTGTAGTATTTTGTAGTGCCTGTGAAAGCAGTGTTGTGATCTTGTGTGGGTGGTTTTTGAATCTGGAATTAGGTCAGTGATTCGTTTTTACCGAGTTTAAAGGTCCCGTATTACACAAAATTGATTCTTGTGCGCTTTAAATCATGTTTTAATAGGGTTTCCTTATCAAATGTGAGGAGGTAGAAAATAGTTTCCACCATCTTTTAATGCCAACTATTGTGCCCGTTTTGGTTTGATGGGGGAAACCGGAGTCCAAGAAAATCCATCCAAGACGCAGGCAGAATATGCAAACTCCATACAGAAAAGCAATAGAACTACTCTATTTTGCATTTAACTTACTGAACTAACTTAAGATCAGTTTAACAGCAGTGGGCATGAATATGGTTTTACCAAAGACTCGACAATAAGGATTTGTACTATGCTACGCTAATGTGTTGAATCTAGGGCTGTCAGTTTAACACATTAATTCGATTAATTAATTACACTGCAAATTAACATGTTTTAAAAATTAACGCAATTAATTACAAGCGGCAATTCAATGAGCATTTTAAATTTGACTTGCGGCGAGCAAATCGCTGTCAGGGCCTTTGAACGGCAAGTTTATTTATAAAAAGAACGAAGATGGGACGATCAACAAGAACGCCGTAATTTGGAGCTTTTGTAAAAAAGAAGCCGGATCATTTGAACGATAAACACGTCCGGACAAGTTCCATTGTTAGCGCACTTGAACAAACCACCAAACCAACAAACTAACAAACTAACAAACCACCAAACCAACAAACCACGCTTGCAGAAAAACTGACAAACTCAACGCAAAATGGGTTGCGTCTCTCTCTCTCTCTCTCTCTCACACACACAAGATTAAAATGTGATTAATTAGATTAATTAATTACAAATCCTGTACTTGGATTAATTTTTGTAATCGCCTGACAGCACTAGTTGAAATGTATTCTTTGCCTAGACAAGGTTTACAGGAGCAATACGCAACTTTTCTGGTGGAAAACCCATCACCTGCTTGTCTCCATGTGGATGTTTTATGAAATTAATTCATTATGGGTGTTTCTGTTGCTCAAAAATACGAACATTTTCTGTAAATAGGGGCAACTCTCCACAGATCTGACAAGTAATGTAGCCTATAGTTCCATGAGATAGTTTAATCTCTACATTCTGAACAAAAGCCATAGCATTTCCATGAAGACAAGCAGGCGGTGGACCCTCCACTAGAAAAACTGCGCACCTTTAAATTGTAAATATGGTTTACGTTGTAGTAGAATAAGGCTTAGGAATGATTTTTTATTTGATAGACTTCAACTGACCGTAGACACCCAATTTATAATCTTATCATCATAAACTAGGGTTAAGCCAGCCTTGCTAAAAATCCACCGTGAAGCTGATTCAGGACCTGGAACAGCTCCCATTCCCCACGTCTCAGAGGGAAGATTTGATTTCAGCACCACGGACAGCTCCTACTACTCTTACCCTTGCTGTGTGCGTCTGGTAGTTTTTTGTTTTTTTTTCCTTTTACTGCCATTGTAACTGTGAGGAACTGTCCTTTCAGCACCCTCGCACCATTATCCGCTCCCTCCTCGCTCTCCTGGCCTTGTTTTGCTTTGGTGTGTGCTCTGTGTTTGTTGTTACCAGAGCTCCCTGGACTGTAGTGCTGTGGGAGTGCCAAGCTAGCGTTTTATGATGGATTAGACCAGGATATACGGTGTAGCTGTAGCAAAGTCGTGTATTTTCAGAGGAAACTTGAAACTGCGCACGTATTAGCAATGTCCCTCCTCGCTCGCTGTGTTTTAGGCTTCAGCGTGCGTGATTGTTTTGGGTCACGGTGGCGGCGTGGAGCTTGGGGGGAAAAGAAAATAGTCGGACCATTTGCTAAGACGTGTCACGGTAGTGGATTAAAGCCGTGAGAGATAATGAGAGAGATGTGAAGTATGTTTTCGTGTGTGGGTATGAAAAGGTGTTCAGTATCAGGACCTTGGAGAGCTCCACTCAGCCGCTCCACTGAATTTAACGTTGAGCACAGAGAAAAGCTTTTCACTGGATTGACAGTTGACTGAAGATGAAGTTAGCACATTTTTAATCCATTTGTTTTGTCATTTTTCTTGGGGAAGGTTGGCCGCTTCTGGTTTCTATGGAGGTGCCTTTAATGTGCCACATTATGGCATTCGACTTACATGTATATTTATTTCTTTAGTGTTTTTATAGTTTTTATTGCCCTTCAAATCTAAATCCTTAACAAAATCAAATTGTATGTATGCTTATAGATACCACCATATATTTCTATCTTTATATAGATATGCACACTGTATTTCTGTCTTAATATGTCACGTTTATGTCAACCAAAACAGAGAAACAACAGTCAGTCTTGGTAGGTATCCACTGATACTGATACTGATACTGATATTGATATCTGTACCAATATTGACCATTTTGATATTGGTGTATTGGATATCTGTTCAAACAATATCCCATTTTGATCATTTTGACATTGGTGGAATAATAGACTGGACAATATTGACCCAAAATAAAGTTGATAATTGGTTATTTTACTACAAATATCACTATTGTAATATCTTAAGTAAGTATAATATTTTGGATCTTGAAAGTTATCAGGTATTTATGGAGGCTTGCCTTGTTTTTAACACTCACTCCTCCACCATTAATGGATTTTATAAGTTAAAAAAACGACTAACGGTGTTAACACGAGAACATCGACCAGAGGAAACTGGAACATACAGAGATGCAGGACCAAATTTGGACAAATGGTGACGTCTATCAGAGGATCACAGTCATAGAACACATCACCTGCTCATGTCAGGAACTGTGGATTCTTCTCAACCTTCAAGAACACTCTGAAACATTGGTTGAAAAATAATCAAACATGTTCTCATAGGTAGATGTTCTTCTTAAACTCAGAGAATGGTCTGTTGTGGTGAACTTCATGCCGTCATGTCTATGTGCACTTCTGTCTCTTCTGTGTGTTCCTCTAAATGTTCTTCTGTTCTGACCTGCCTTAGAACAACAGATGTAAAGTAAATATTGTGCTAATTCCAGCATATATACATTGATGCTTTGTTGTCATGTTGATTAATATGCATTGTCCTAATTACAATAAGTAAATTTCACATTCAGCACATTTTTTTGCTTTTTGTATTTAAAAGAAATGAATATTTTCAGTCTCTGCCCTGGTATCGGTTAATATCGGGTATCTAGCGATCCTTAAAGCCAAAGTATCTTAAGCTTAAACAGTAATTATATCTTTAGGCAGACAAGACGGTAGCTGACCAGGAAGTTACATAACGCAGCTTTATTTGCGAACAACTTTCTGCTTACAACTTATAAGACGCTCACTAATTTTTTCACATAACCTACTTTCAGTTTGTGACCGATCCCCATGTGAGTCGTCCCAGACCTGGAGCGAGCACGGCCTTTGGAACTTGAGACCAAAGAACTCTGACCGGATCAGCTTTGATGTCCAGTCTGGGTCATGGAGCAAATACTCAAACGAGGTCACTTTTTAGCGTAGCCTCCTCGCGTCTGAAATCCCCGTGTAAGCGGTTTTAGAAGTGCATATATTTTAAACCTCGTGGCGTGTGCAGCGTTGGATTTTTTTTTGTTTTTTTTTTTGAAGAGAGAAAAATGGCTGTGATTTATGGGAGAGGGCAGAGAAGTGGTTGTGCTCGCGAGGCAATAATACAGTATAGAGTGAGCTTTTACGTGCAGAGGGATAAGACCGGAATTAAAATCTGGAGAATTCACCACGAGAGAGATCGAAAAGCAAAAAAAGGAATGTGACGGTGTTTTTGTTTATATTGGGCAATAAAACGCTGGATAATCAGATACAAACGGTACGCGGTACACTTATTCTGAGCTCAAGAGCTGCTCAAATACAATGAAAAGAAGAGGGTACATTTGAATTTAACAACAAAATATGGGGTTGAACTTTTTTTTTTTTTTTTACTAAAAATTCAACATTCTTGTTTGAATTGCAAACTTTTTTTTGCTTTTAACACTAAACCATTACATTTCATAATAATAAAATAAAATAATGCTACTACTATTATTATTATTATTATTATTATTATTATTATTATTATAAACAAAATAATGTGTTTTATTTATAAATGTATTTGTGTGGAAAATAATTAAAAGCCAGTATTGTTTTAATCCATGAACTTTTTTCCCTAAATATTCAACATTCTTTTTTTTTTGCTTTTAACGCTAAACCATTACATTTTATAATAACAAAAATAATACTACAATTATTATTATTATATTATTATATTATTATTATTATTATTATTATTATTATTATTATTATTATTATAAAAAGCCAGTATTGTTTTTATTCATTTTTTTAATGCTTTTTTTTTTTTTTTTTTTGCTTTTAACGCTAAACAATTACATTTCATAAAAATAAAATAATACTAAAATTATGATTATTATTATTGTTATTATAATAATAAATTCATTTGTTTTATTTATTAATTTATTTGCGTGGAAAATAATGAAAAGCCAGTATTGTTTTTATGCATAAACCTTTTTTTTTTAACAACCTTTTTTTTTTAATACAACAGCTGTAATACTATTAAATCCATCTAGAAATGACGAGAAAAGAATGTGACAGTGTTTTGTTTATATTTTGGCTTTGTGTCCTTTTGGGGTTTCCGTATGTGGGTCAGCATAGTAAATGATATTATCTGCTTCCTTTTTGAGCAGATGATCTTCACATTAGTTTGTTTACTCCTGATCCAAACCTCTTTATTAGGAAGTTGAACATTAAAGGCGTTGTACCAGATGTTCTCCGTGTATTTGAGCTAAATTCTTCCCAATTCCCATGTCAGATATTGTGTATAAGCAGCTCTTGAGTTCAAAATAATCCCATTGTGCACCATCTGCATCTGTTTTATGGCCTGATTATCATGAAGTGCATGCAGTTGTTAGTTTTACTGTCAGTAACAGTACAGAAGAAGAAATTACAATAGTACAAATAGTTATTATGTAAGTCTGTAATTTGGATTTTTATGGCAATATAAATAAGTACTGGTCATAGTTATGCTCCGGATTTTAATAACAATCAATCCTACGTAAATTACTTAATAAATTACTTTGTTTAAATACTTGTACTTTAGTGAAATGGACAACATGAGAATAGTGAAGACAATAACGTTTTAAAACAATACTGTAGGACTGTGCAGCATGTTCTCGTTTTCTTTGTCTAAAACCTCTGATTAGGTTAAAGTTTTTATATTTGTGCGACAGTGCCTCAGTGGTTAAAGCAGTGCCCCCCATCCCAAAGGTCGGAAGATTGATTCCCGCTCAGACCAAATTGTCATTGTGTCCTTCGGCAAGACACTTCACCTGCATAACCTTGTATGAAAGTGGTGTGTGCATTGGTGTTGTTTTCACACCTCTGGGCCTGACCTGCTGCCCTATTGTTTTCTTTCTTTGTTTTGATTTAGGTTTGAGGATAGTTATAAATGGGAGACTACAGAGGATTTTGAGACAACAGGAAATCCCAGGCTATTTCAAACCCACAAACACTTTAAGACAAAAGCTGGTCCACGCAAAGGACAAAACACCGAGCCACAAACAAAGCAATGTGGTCTACTCCATTCAGTGTAGTGAAGACTGCAGTGAGCGCTACACTGGAGAAACAAAACAGCCACTTGCGTGAAAAGTCCCTCAGTCGTCCAGGTAGAATCCATGATAAAAGGAGAAGTTCAATTTGTCAACTGGACAAAGTATGTTTGGTTGAAAACGTTTCGCCGCTCATCCGAGAGGCTTCGTCAGCTCTAATTAGAATGCTGGTAAGACACTTGCTTATATCTTGCTGCAGGGAGGAGCTAACTAGCTAACTACTTTCCGAAACTATCTCATTGGTTTCTGTCTTTTGTTTCTCTGGCGTCTAGATAACGATCCCTATTCATCCCTACACGACTGTTTTTCAGAGGTCAGAGGCCAGAGGTGTGAAAAACAGTCGTAGGGATGAATAGGGATCGTTATCTAGACGCCAGAGAAACAAAAGACAGAAACCAATGAGATAGTTTCGGAAAGTAGTTAGCTAGTTAGCTCCTCCCTGCAGCAAGATATAAGCAAGTGTCTTACCAGCATTCTAATTAGAGCTGACGAAGCCTCTCGGATGAGCGGCGAAACGTTTTCAACCAAACATACTTTGTCCAGTTGACAAATTGAACTTCTCCTTTTATCATAAAACAGCCACTTCACAAGAGGATGTACCAACACAGACGAGAGAGCCAGAGTGGACCTCAGTCTGCCGTACATCTCCACCTAAAAGCCACGGGCCACTCCTTTGAGGACAGTGAGGTCCAGATCTTGGCCAGAGAAAAGAACTGGTTTGAGAGGGGAGTCAAAGAGGCTATTTTTGTCAAGAAAGAGAATCCTTCCTTGAACAGAAATGGAGGTCTCAGACATCATTTGTCTCCCATGTATAACTCTATCCACAAACGTGAAAAGTCCCTCAGTCGTCCAGGTAGAATCCATGATTCTATGCCGCTCATCCGAGAGGCTTCGTTCTAGAGCTGACGAAGCCTCTCGGATGAGCGGCGAAACGTTTTCAACCAAACAAACTTTGTCCAGTTGACAAATTGAACTTCTCCTTTTATCTATCCACAAACCTAAATCAAAACAAACAAAGAAAACAATAGGGCAGCAGGTCAGGTCCAGAGGTGTGAAAACACCATTATGGTCCTGAATGGTTCTGCTAACAAGACCCACACTCCACTCCCACTGCAGATCTAATAGGCCCACCTAACTAACACAAACTGTAAACAAGTAGATGTCTTAGTTTCAAAGTAATTTCATTGTAGTTAGCGCCTCCTTCAGGCAGATATCGGCAGTGTCCACCATTTATTTATTTGTGTGGTAAATAAATAAAAGCCAGTATGCATGAACCTTTTTTTTTTTAAATACAGCAGCTATAAAACTAATACATCAATCTAGAAATGACACTACTGTATCTCTGAGTATATATTTTCTCTCAGCCTGTGCATTCAGAGTTCCCCCACAGCCTCTCGTCGTCCTCTGCTCGCTCTTTAGCCTCTGCTCTCTTGTTGCTAACTAAACACGTCTGACATGTTTAACCAACACTCATTATACACACTGTCCTATTTTAACGGAGCCCGGGGAGATGCTCGGTGCTTAGTGTGTGGTGAGTCATTATAGTAAATACATCGCGCCTCTCTTTCTCTCTACGCCCCTATATGCTGCTAACGTAGACATTCAAACTGTGCCGACGGCTGTCAACGAGGGCTGCAATCGATGTAAAATTGCAGCAGTTTGAAAACTTGCGGATGACGACGACTGGTTGTTACTGACACTGGGCGTGTGATGAAACTGTGGATTCAGCAGCAGCGTCTTCACAACCTGCCAAAGCTTTCCACGAAGGACGGGACTTTAATCGCGTCTTCGATGTCGCTTACAGGCAGCTGGTTGGAACTGTTGATCTGACGAACATAACGAAACGCTGAAATGACATCTTTTATTTATGAAGTTAGAGAAATTATAATACACCAACTAATAGCCAGTTTATAAAAGGAAAAAAGAAAGATCTAGATCAGGGGTGTCAAACAAATAGTCTTTTTTTATGATCAGTGTGGAAACGGAATCGGTATTGAGTATCAAGTTTATTCCTTGGTAACAAAATCATTTGAAATTTTTAAAGTTAAAGCTATAGCTGCGTTTCAGATGACATCACAGCATTCTATAGGCTAAAATGATTTAAGGTGCACTATGTAACTTTTTGTTTGGGGGTCCATTACTTACTCGTTTCTACGGATATGTCATTGCTGTGCCTGGAATGTTCCACAGTATGACATTAAACAGCTCTGCTTTACATTTATTCAATTACAGGAGGTTTTATAGCTCAAAAATTCTCCACAGATCTGACATGTAACTTGGTCCAGTTTGGTCTCCATGAAGATAAAAGGGTTAAATACCGTACTGTGAAACATTCCAGACAAAACAATAACACATCCACGGAAAAAAAGCATTTGACGGACCCTCCACCGGAAAGGTTACACTATGCACCTTTTGTACAGATGGTTGGAATCTAAAATCAGTATTGTTCAACTGCAGATTTTTGTTTTAATGCAGCATAGTCTTGGGTCTAAATCAGGGGTGTCAAACTTATTTTGGTCCGGGGGCCGTATCCACCTACTTTGATCCCAAGGGGGCCGGATCAGAAAACTCATGGCAAATATACCCCAAAAATAGCACTAAGTCCAAATATTTGTGCAGAGAAACGCAAATCTATTACAGAAGTCTTTTTTTTTTTTATTTGATGAACTCTTTCTACAAAATGATATTATGAACAACCTGAAACTTTAAGAAAAATGCAATTTCAACACAAAGTTTTAACATTAACTGGAATGTATTTCACAGAATTTAGTCGTGCTTTCCTTTTGCTCCTGAAACTTGGCATCTTTTAGCTGCACAAGTGCATCAATATCAGGCCCCATGTCCTGAGTAGTTGCAAACTTCAGAATGTCATTCAAGTGCTCGTGTGTTAGGCAAGTCTTCATTAAGGATGGGAATTGATTGAAGATTTTTACGGTTATGATTCCATTATTGATACTGCGTAACGATTCGATTCTTTATCAATTCTCTTATCAATTCTAATTTGGGGAAAAAAACAAACTGTTTGTTTAGCACCAAGATTAGCACTAGTCCTGGTCTAGTCCTGGTCTAGTCCAGGTTTAGTCCTGGTCTAGTCCAGGTTTAGTCCTTTTCTAGTCCTGGTCTAGTCCAGGTTTAGTCCTGGTCTAGTCCTGGTTTAGTCCTGGTCTAGTCCTGGTCTAGTCCAGGTTTAGTCCTTTTCTAGTCCTGGTCTAGTCCTGGTCTAGTCCAGGTTTAGTCCTGGTCTAGTCCAGGTTTAGTCCTTTTCTAGTCCTGGTCTAGTCCATATTTAGTCCAGGTTTAGTCCTGGTCTAGTCCTGGTCTAGTCCTGGTCTAGTCCAGGTTTAGTCCAGGTTTAGTCCTGGTCTAGTCCTGGTCTAGTCCTGGTCTAGTCCAGGTTTAGTCCAGGTTTAGTCCAGGTTTAGTCCTGGTCTAGTCCTGGTCTAGTCCTGCTCTAGTCCTAGTCTAGTTCTGGTCTAGTCCTGGTCTAGTCCAGGTTTAGTCCTGGTCTAGTCCTGGTCTAGTTGTGGTTTAGTTCTGGTCTAGTCCTGGTCTAGTCCAGGTTTAGTCCTGGTCTAGTCCTGGTCTAGTCCAGGTTTAGTTCTGTTTTAGTTCTGCTTTAGTCCTGGTGTAGTCCAGCTTTAGTTCTGTTTTAGTCCTGGTTTAGTCCTGGTTTAGTCCTGGTTTAGTCCCGGTTTAGTGCACAGGTTAATGTTGACACAAGCCGCTGCTTTCATCTAATATCTCCACTTGTAGAAATATGATAATAATTATGACCCACCCCGTGTTGCAGTGTTTTCAGATAATTTGCAGGTTCCATATTTATTTCACAGTGATACTTAACACTGTTGGAATAAAAAAATCAAAATCCTCCATACGATTCCTTTTAAAGACGATATGATCTTTGTGGTGAGTCGTTACAGTATATACATTATCTCTCTGTGTGCCCCTGTGCTGTGCTGACACTCTGACTTCTAAGTGAACCATCTGGACTGGGACGTGAACCCATCGCGCTGACATGACAACAACCGTATAAAGGGCGTATGTAATTAGCACCAGGCCAAAGACGCTTCACCGTAATGGGGTTAAAATGACCCCAAGGCGTCTTTCCAAATGAATTTACCATCGTTTCTGACCCCGGGGTTAAAGTATTATAGGTGACAGCGGTGTAATTGATGAGCGTTCGCCTGCGGTGCGCAAGGTTGCAGGTTTGATCTTTGCCGCAGATGCATAATGTCGTCGTGTCCCAGGGCAAGACACTTAAACCCCAATGGCCTGTTACAGTTTAGCCAGGAAGGGCATCTGGCGTGAATGTGGGGCAGGTCACTGTGCGGTTGGTTGAGACGGGATTAATATTTAGCAAAAATAAAATGATGAAACAAAATAAACTAAAATCATCAGCTCATTTTTTAATCTCTCAGAAACCCATGGATATTCAGTTGTTTTTATTTTTACAATGCATACATTAATAAAATCAAATCCAATAAAATAAAATTAAAGAAAGAAATAAATTAACAAAATAGAATAAAGTAAAATAGAATAAAAATAAATAAAATTATTAAAAAAAATACAATGCATACATTAATCAAATCAAATCCAATAAAATAAAATTAAAGAAAAAAATAAATTAACAAAATAGAATAAAACAAAATAGAATAAAAATAAATAAAATTATAAAAAAAATACAATGCATACATTAATCAAATCAAATCCAATAAAATTTAAAAAAAATTAAATAAAAATAGAATAGAATAAAATAAAATAGAATAGAATAAAATGAAATAGAATAGAATAAAATAGGATAAAATAAAAATAATAAATAATAAAAAAAATAATACAATGAATAAATAAAATAAAATTACAAAAAATAAATTAAATAAAAAATAGAATAGAATAAAATAAAATAGAATAGAATAAAACTGAATACAATAAAATACAATATAATACAATACAATACAATAAATGTACCCTGCTTAACTTTTCTTGAAGAGAGTACACCACATGCCCGTCTCCATGTAGATGTACTTCACTGTTCAGCCTGGCATGTTTCACAGTATGGCATTAAATGAACTTCTTACCTGTCTCCATGGAAGCAAGCAAACCAACGTACAGCTCAGTTCAGTGGAGAGGCGGGCCCGCTTGCAGAAAAATGCATTTTCTTAAAGGGATTTCTGAACAGTAAAATCATTGAAACTAATTAAATCAAACTGAATATACTTTTAATGTCACACTGTGGAACATTATCAAGCAAAGCCATAACATCTCCCTAAAGGAAAAAAAAAGTGGAGTACCCGCCACCAGAAAATGCACACACAATGCACCTTTAAATTAAAACTTTTCATTTATTGGGGGTGCATTTCAGTTATTTATACTAGACTGATTTTTTCTGGTAAAAAAAATGTTAGTTTTAAGTAACAGTCTGCTCGAGTGAAACGTCTGTGCACAAACTCAAAATCTATTACAGGTTTTGAGTACAATTTGATCATATTTTACCTACAGTATCACCGGGCTTTGACTAGGACTCCTTTCACCTCCAAATAAATGCATCTATTTGTTAAACAGATTTAGCCCATAAAACCAGCCGAGCAGAAAATAACACGGGCCCTGTTAGCACAGCCAGAGAGATCTTATTTATTTATTAACTTTTCTTTTTTTTTTCTTCTTCTTTTAAACCACGCGGCGTGACTTTGCCTCACCTTGGCCCGTCAGTACGACTCAGGGGGAGAGAGGGGGGGTACCTGTCTCTCCACCGGCATCCCACTTTCCACCACCCCCTGCCGATTTAATGAATTTACGCAGACCTGGGGAATGGCTAATATGCCCGTTTACCTATAGCTCGGGGAGAACAGGTGGCTGCAGATTCACCTCTCTGGTCCGAGCGTCCCGGGGTGAGGCTGATAGCGCGACAGAGTGGGGAGTTATGAGATTTGGCTGGCTTTGTGTAGGTTTGAATGTAAAATGTGACCTTTGCGTGTGTACGAATCAGAAAAGTTAGCTTAGTTACTAGAAGAATTCCTGTATCGGTAGGATTACGGTATGATCGGGTCAAGAATTAAGGCTAGAGGGAATGTTGGTAGCGTAGAATGTATATATAAATGGACATACCCACCCTGTTTCAAATAGGAAGTGAGCATCTGCGTGCTTTCCGCTCCATCGACCCCTCTCTCTGTAACCGCTGCAGTCAAACTCGTCATTTTGGATTTAAAATGTTCATATTAACCCTCTCTACATGATCCTGGTGTTTTTATTTCACTCTAATGTCCGTAAATTGATATATGAACATAAAGAACAGACAAATAGATGCCTTCTTTCACAGCTTTACTCTGTTTTGGCTTTTTGGTTGCTATGAACTCTGCTCCAAATCCGCCGCCATAACCTCTAGTCTCGAAAAGCTTCATTTGGCTAGAGTCGAACGCTATGGGTGACATCACTAGGCCTGGGCAGTATACCGCTTCATAACGAATACCTGTGTTTTTTTTATTTATGATAAAGATTTTTTTATATATCCCAATCCCGGTGAGTGTGTGCGTACAAAACGTCAGGAACACAGAGCGGCGGAACGTGGCGCCGCGGGACATTGTTTGAGAGGGGGACTGTTTTGCAGTGGCGTGAGAGCAGTGGAAGCTCAGTGTGTGTTGAGCGGTGAACAACATGGACGGAGAAAATGTTACAGACACAGAGGAACTTACACCGAAAAGAGGAGCCGTGTCAGTCGTGTGGAAGTACTTCGGGTTTAAAGAATCTGACGCCGATCAAACAACCGTATTCTGTAAATGTCGTCGGGCTAAAGTCGTAGCCGCGGGAGGCGACACGAGCGATCTGCTTCACCACCTCCATCACAAACACGTCCTGGAATATGAAGAATGCACGAAACTGAGATCTGCATCCTCTTCCACGTCTGCAGGGAACGTTCAAGTCGGCGCCGCGACACAAAACGCCGCTCAGAAGTCACTCAAAGACGCGTTTGCTAAGGGGACTGCCTACGACAAGAAAAGCAAACGGTGGAACGATATTACCAACGCTATTGCTGTCCACTTAGCCAAAGACATGGAACCACTTAGTACATGGAAAAAAAAAAACCCGTCAAATACCGTGATCAGTTTTTGGTCATACCGCCCAGCTCTAGACATCACACTCCCTTAGTCCACTTCTTAATGCAGTCTATGCTCACTACAACACAACAACGGTTTTCACTAGAGCCACTGCTGCCCCCGGTGTTCCCAGCGGTCTCCAGTCCAAGTACTAACCAGGTCTGGCCTTGTTTAGCTTCTGAAATTTAATAAAACTGGCCATGGCACTTTTGTTGTTGTTTCCACCATGGCACTGTGGGTTTACTTCCTGGCAGAGTGTTGACTGAATGTCTCCATGCTCTCTCTCCCCATTTCCCCCCAGTAGAAACTAAAATACACTGCCAAAAACTATTACCCCTCTTTTCCATACCTCCATACCTCCACAACTCCCTACAGACTGCAGGCTACACCAGTCCGACTGCTGCCAAAGCTTCATTCATCTGCTCCACTGGCTGCTCTGTGTCAGGCGTCCACACCCCGAGGAGAACATCCCCGGAGACAGAGGTGGAGAGCTGGAGAGAGGGAGCAGAGGGGGGCGAGGTGAGAGCCAAGGCTAAGATATGGGCACGAGCCGGGGGAAAGCTGCTATCATCCATTCCTATTAGAGCGGAGAGGCCGACAGCAACTTGGTCCACTGGTGTGTCTCTCCCAGTGGAACAGAAGACAAAAAAAAGAGACAAGTCCAGGAATGTGCTATTGATTACAGTGGCCCGGGGCTTGGTACTGCAAAGCCATTTGAACTTACCGGGGAAATATCTCTACTACTGTACAGTATACTGCATACCCAGGCAAACTTGCTTCGAATGTTAAATGGAGTTCAGTTAAAGGTTAATTATTCACCGTGATGAAATTAGAAGTGCTTTTCACAATTTAGAAACTAGATCTTAAAGGGTTTTAAAAAATGGCACTATTTTCTGATCTGTTATAATGTTGTTTCCTCATCACGAACAGACCCGGAGTTGTGTTTTGTTTCATTTTGCATATTTAAGCTCAGATCTTCTTTCAAACTGAAAACACTCCTTATTGTGATGTCACGTGGCAATGCAAGAAGTGCTCCACTGTGTTCTTAAATTCCATACACCTTCACTAGAATCATTTGGGTAATTTCAGCTCTGGAATTGTCTTTACTGAACAAAGGTAAAAGGAGCTGTTAACATGAAAACTACCACTTCATGACATCACAAGGTGGAACAGAGCATTTTGAGCTTCGGGGATGTAGACAGACTAATAAACCAGGATTATTCCATCCATTTTCTTCCTCTTATCCGGGGCCAGGTCGCAGGGGCAACAGTCTAAGCAGGGACTCCCAGACTTCTTTCACCCCAGACACTTCCTCCAGCTCCTCCGGGGGGACCCTAAGGTGTTCCCAGGCCAGCCGGGAGACATAGTCCCTCCAGCGTGTCCTGGGTCTTCCCCGGGGCCTCCTCCCGGTGGGACATGCCCGGAACACCTCCCGAGGGAGGTGTCCAGGAGGAATCCATAACAGATGCCCGAGCCATGTCAGCTGCTCCTCTCGATGTGGAGGAGCAGCGGCTCTACTCCGAGCTCCTCCCATGTGACTGAGCTCCTCACCCTATCTCTTAGGGAGCGCCCAGCAACTCTGCGGAGGAAACTCATTTCGGCCGCTTGTATCCGCGATCTCGTCCTTTCGGTCATTACCCAGAGCTCATGACCATAGGTGAGAGGAGGAACGTAGATCGACTGTAAATCGAGAGCTTTGCCTTTCGGCTCAGCTCCCTCTTCACCACAATGGTCCGGTACAGCGACCGCATCACTGCCGACGCCGCACCGACGCCTGTCGATCTCACGCTCCATCCTCCCCTCACTCGAGAACAAGACCCCGAGATACTTGATCTCCTCCACCTGAGGCAAGGACTCTCCACCCATCATGTTTGAGGATTATTCAAACATGTTAACTGTCTCCATGGTGATGGAAGTGGAACATTATCGGCAAAAGAATCAATTTAAAAGATTTGTTTTGTTTTGTTTTTCAGATTCAGGAAGTGCATGCTATGTCTTTACCGTGATGACAAAACTCCGCTCTAGTGTTTAAAAGTTGTAAAAAGCACTTACAAACTCATCATGTTGAATAATTAGAATCCTCTGAATACATAAAGTAAGTGAGGAATAACTTCGGACCGCTGCAAATGAACTAGTTCTGTTTTTTACCTTTTTCAGACAGTAAAAATAAGGTACAGTGCCTTTAACATGGAAAAAGTCAAGCAGCAGACCCTTCACAATTAAAAAAAGGTTCCACAGTGTACCTTTAAAGCAAACTCCACCAATCCAGCTCGGTAGTGCATGCCCCAGTGTAGATGATGCGAGTGAACTATGTCAGTCAAGTCTGTTCAGAACGGATATGAAAAAGTGGACTACCTCTCCAGTCGTGACCTTTACTTCCCCGAGCACCGTGTTAAATTCTAAACATGCGGATGCTTTCTGCGGAGCGAGGCTTTCTCCAACCCGTGGGGGCCCTCCATCACCTCCGAGTCCAGGGAGAGGCACTCGAGAGCGGGCAGCACGAGGGGGGAGTCGCTGGAGGCTAAATGCTAACGGGAGTAGCTCACTCGGAGCGTTTGTTAAGGGGCTTTGATTGAGTTGAAAATGATAATGAGGTTGGTTTATTCTCTTGATGAATAAATAATGCAAAAAAATATATAAATAATAAAATAAAATAAATCACACCAATAAGATAAATATATTCAAATGAAAAAAAATCTTAAAGATGCAATAAAACAAAATGAAATAAATGAAATAATGAGGCTAAAATTGGAGCATTTGTTAAAGATCCCATGACATGGTACTTCTTGATGCTTTTATATGGCTCCTTAATGGTTCCCTAATACTGTAAATGAATCCTTCTTCAAAATCAACACTCAGTGCATGAGAAACAGAGATAAGATGAGAAAGAGTAATTTTTCTCACTCTGAACACTCTATAATGGGGGTCACTCTGAGCGCTCAGCTGATCCATTTCCTTGTTTTTGCACGGGGGGAGAGATTTGAAGCGTTCCATTGAAAAATAAACACATTTCCACATAAAATAAAATTAAACCACTGCTGTTCAAAGGTCCAGAGGCTCAGATAAAGGACTTCCGAGCCTAGAAACACTCGGACGTGCCTCCAGGCAAATAAAAAAACGCATTTCGCATTGCCTAGCGCATTCGCAGTCCAAACTCTCTGGGCGTGATTTACAGAGACGCTGAGTACAGACAGACGGGGGTGGAACTGCATTTGCATTTATTTTTTCGATCTGACGTCAATAAGGTGCCTTGTTCAAAATCGCCCGTTTGAGCTCTGATTTTTTGTAACGCAGAAAAGGATCGCAAATGCTCAGTTTAGACATTTCACAACTTTTAACCATGGGGGGGGCTAAACAAGGTAGGGGAGCTCACATTAACATTCAAAAACCTCAGAAAGTGAAAAGTTCATGCCATGGGACCTTTAAGGGGCTTTGAGTTGAAAATGAGAGGGTGATAATGAAGAAGAAGAAGAAGAAGAAGAAGAGGTTGGTTTATTCTCTTGATAAATAAATAAATAAAAAAATAATAATAATTAATAAATCATGCAAATAAAATAAATACATTCAAATGAAAAAAAATACAAAAATACAATGTATATATAAATATAAAATAAATAAAAAATAAATAATGCAAATAAATAATGCAAATAAAATAATAAATAATGCAAATAAAAAATAAATAATGCAAATAAAAAATAATAAAAAATAAATACAGTCAAATTAAAAAAGAAAATAATAAAAATTCTGTAAAAAAAAATACAACTAAATAAAATAAAATCAGTGAAATAAATAAAATAATAAGGCTAAAATTGGAGAAAAATTGGTGAAAAAATACCCAACTTCTATTGAAACAGTATGTAAGTAAAGTATCTTATATGTGAACAATCTGGAACATTCTCAAGGCAAGTATGACCACATGGTAAAAAAATAAATAAATAAATAAAAAAAATTACATAAAAATACATAAATAAATAATCTGTGTTGAAATTGATTGTATACATTTTTACTTTAGTAATTTGAAAAGCTAAATGAAACAGCAGTTCTCTCTGCTGGACTGGTGCACCAATGAATCTTTTGTCTCCTGAAAAGTCATTATTTCTGTAATGTTCTCAAGAAAAGTAGGGCCACGTGGTCGAATTTTGTCTGTTTAAAATTTTTGAAAAGTTAAATGAGACATGAGTTCTCTCTGTGGGACTGGTACGTCATCGTTTGTTCACTAAAAAGGACTGTTTCTGGGATCAGCAGCATTCAAAGAACATTTAATTTAAAGTTGCACAATATTGTCAAATGTAATGATTTTTTAAGTGTTTTAATTTAAAGAGCAAAACTAAAACAAGACATATCAGGGATTTTAATGTACCACTGTCTAGAAAAACATGCGCCAAGCCATTTAACATAATCTGTTTAGCCATCTTACTTCATTTTATTTATTTTATCTTTTGTTTTCTACTGCAAAATCTTTCTAGTTCTACAAGAAAAGGAGAATAGAGTAGACTATCTCTTTCTCTGTCTACAAAATGCCCATAGGGAATGACTATCCAGACTTTACTGTCAAAATGTCAGTCCATGTCCAGTGTCGGCGGTTTGGTGGGTAACATTTATTGGGGAGTGTGTTCCCTTATTCTTGTATTTATAAGAAAAACAGATGCATCATTATGAAAAGTATCTGACCTTTCATATATTGTTTTCCATCTGTAAAATAAGCAGAACATAATGGCTTGTGTGCAGTTTGGAATTGTGCCTCGTTTTTAAATGTCAGTGGACACTTCTGACTCAAATGTCGAAATATCCGCTTCGGTCGGACTATTGGTTCCACATTAAAACACGTCATCTGAAGAACTATTCGATCCTGATAATATAATATACTGTAATTCTGTCTATTTGTAACACAATAGGGATGCAGAATATATGGAGGCTTCTAAAGTGTCATATAATATAAATACTTTTATTATTATTATTGTTTATTTTTTATTATTAGGAAATGTAATGGTTTAGTGTTAAAAGCTAAAATGAAAAACTTGTCTGGAGTTGAAACAAGAATATTGAATATTTAGTTAAAATAATAATAATAATAATAAAATTATAGTTTAAGACAGGCAGTAGAAGGCAGTAGAAAAAAAGATGAAATAAAAAATGGCAAAACAGTTTACGTCAAATGGCTTGGCGCATATTTTTCTAGACGTGATACATGGAACTCACTGAAATATCTTGTTTTATTTTTGCTCATTTAATTAAAACACTTTAAAAAATCATTGCATTTGCCAATATTGCGCAATTTTAAATGAAATGTTCTTTGAATGCCGTTGCCTTGAGACCAAAAATAGCTCTATTAGTGAACAAATGATGATGTACCAGTCCTACAGAGAGAACTCATGTCTCATTTAACAAAATTCTACCATGTAGCCCTGTTTTTCTTGATAATGTTACAGAAATAATGAAAAAATCTACCCTTTTTAAAAGAGACAAAAGATTCATTGGTGTACCAGTCCAGCATAGAGAACTACTGTTTTGTTTAGCTATTCAAAATTAAACTAAAAACTGTATACAATAAAGTACATTTCAACACAGATGATTTACTTTTGTATTTATTTTTGCAGTCTTTATAATTGCGGTTGAAACGAGAATGCTGAATATTTTGTAAAAACCCCATATTTTCTTAAATTGAAAGCCCTGTACCCTATTCTTTTGTATTTTAGCAACTCTTGAGATCAGCATAAGCCTGCCGCGTACCGTTTGCCTCTGATTATAAAGCGTTTCATTGCCCGCTAATCAGGAAGTGCACTGTTAGCATGCTAGTTCCCTTTAGCGTTATCATGACTTCAAATTCTGCTCACTTCTAAACTCATTGAGGTGGAAAATTAGGACGCTCAGAATTCCTAAAGACTACGTTATATCTAAAGAGAAGTGCTGAAAATTGTATCCACGTAATACTATGATTTAAGTAGAAGTACTAAGTAGAAGTACTGAGTAGCGGTCAGAAGTAGAAGAAAGTAAACGAAGGTAAGCTTATGTATTTGGGATGATATTTGCACTATTTAGCCTGATTATCGGCCTGAAATCTCCATTAGAGGGCCTTTTTGACCATTGAACAGTCGCTGTTTTAAAGCTTTAGAGAATGCTGCAAAATTAAATCTGCATATTTGATTGCGTTGGCCCATTTAAGAAATTTGTATTTGTCAAGTATTCTGCAATAGTGGTAGTTAGTGGGCTTTTTGTGTTTGGCACAACCAGCTTCCTAAATATCCATGAAAAATGTATGCATAAAGCTTTGGTGGATCACAAAGAGGGTACTGCAAAAATGGAACTGTACTGCTCTCTACACGGTTTGTATTAAAGCAAAGTTATGGATGAGTTTGTGCTGAATTCTAATTAGATGAATTGAGGGAAATTACCAAAATCTGCTTAATGTATCGGCCCAAAAGTATCAGCATCGGCTCTACTCAGAGTTCCTCTCATGTGACTCAGCTCCTCACGCTATCTCTAAGGCTACGTACAGACTGCAGTCTGAAGTGACCCAAATCTGATTTTTTTTGCCCCTATGCGACCCGTATCTGATCTTTTAATGACAGTCTGAACGACACAGATCCGATTTTTTTCAAATGTGACCCAGGCCACTTGGATATGTGGTCCTAAAACCGATACATATCCGATCTTTTGACATGCGAAAGTCCATGTCAGTGAAGCAGCGAAGCACATACCAATCCCACCACTCTCAGCACCAACACTTTCCTTTCTACGGACGTTGCTGCCACTGCCCCACAAAACGCCAAGGCCAAAAACCTTCTCCTTCTCAGTCTCTTCCTTAAAACAAATAAGTTGTTCATGTTCTGGCTCTGGTACGACAGCAACTTTAAAATCTCCAGGCGCTCAATGCTAGTGTCCATATTTAGGCGACTTCGGTAAACACTGAGCACGCTCGCTGCTGTGACCACATCGTGTCCTCCAAGGCGCATGCGGGAGACTTTTGGGGCATTTCAAGTTCACACTGGAGATCACATACAAGTTGCATTTAATTGGAAATGTGAACGACCTCGCAAAAAAATCGGATTTCACCAAAAAAAATCCGAATTGAACTTAAAGCCCTGCAGTCTGAACGTAGGCTAAGGGAGCACCCAGCCATTTTGACCATTTGTATCCACGATCTTGTCTTTATGGTCATTACCCTAACCTCATGACGATAGGTGAGAATGGAGAGCTTCGCCTTTGGACTCTTCCTCCTTCTCCACTACACAACACAACCTCGTGGAGTTCCTCACATTACATAAGATAAATCTCTATTTCTGACTACACCTCAGCGCAAAGACGTGTATTTTTCCCCGTGCGTGGTCCACGTTGCCTGGAGTTCATGAGTAATGTGTGGCTCCTGTAGTATCTCATCAGTCACGGGTGCATCCACTTTCACCCAAGGGTGTCGTTTTAAAAGGTTAAAAACTTCACCCGACGCACGCTTCTCACCTCCTGTCTTCACACCCAGAGGTCGCATGACTCAGGTGCTTCGGTCTCCAATCACCTCCGCCTAAAGGCACCAGCGCCGCCACAATACTAAAACTTCAACCTCGATTTTGATACTAAGGAACAGACTCGATACTGATTCCGATACCATGATAATAAAAACACTCAGCAATAGAAGTCTGTCAAATACTTTTCTTCATGGAGATCTTATTGCTTTGTCTAGAATGTTTCACAGTATGGCATTAAACCTTTCTATCTTCATGGAGACCAAACCAAACCAATTTACACACCAGATCTGTGGAGAGGTGACCCTGTATTTTCAGCTTTAAAACTACCTGTAACTGAATAAATATAAAGTAAAGCTGATTAATGTCATAGGGCGGAACATTCCAGGCAGAAGAAGGACATATCCATAGAAACGAGCAGGTGATGGACTCTTAACCAAAAGGTTACATAATGCATCTTTAAGGGCCTTTTTACACGAGAACGCTTACGGGTAAAAACGACAAAATATTTTATCGGAAGAGCCTTTCATTTAGACGGCGACGGTGTTTTGGGGGCTTAAAAACGCAAAAAACTGAAGTGGGAAAACTTGAATACGCTCCACCATAGCGTTTTCGTCTACACTGCCCAAGACACAAAACTCTGGTCAAATCTGCTGACGTCGTGTACGCGTTTACGTCACATCGGTCCATATATCAGTGTACTTTGTTTGGCAGGACTCCCAGTCCACACCTTGTTGCGCCTTCGTTACTTTGTAGTCTAATGTGGTCTGAAGCAATAGTTGAACTTCTTCGTCTGACCACACCAATTTTTTTTGCTTCCGGTAGCCATGTTTTGTTTTGCTTTTCACGGCGCAGGTGAGAAGAAGGAAGATTCTACAAATGCGCCGGACATAGTGATAATGTATCACAGCGCCACCTAGCCGTCTGGCATGCATACACAATCGAATTCCACACACTTTTGCGTCACCGTATGCGCGCAGATTTCCTCCCAAAAATGCTTATCTAAACATGAAATAAAAAGTGAAGACGCGACGCCACTTTTGCATCTTCTGTTCAGACCATCATCACATAAACGTCGCCTAAATCATGGTACTTTCTTACCATGTATTTGAGCAGGTGTTGAAATGAAAAAGTCACATTTGGAACCTACCTGGATGACTAAGGGTATCTGAGAGTATCTAGTTTCGATATAGTCTCGATATAGTATTGGTTAGTATCTGATTTTTGATACTTACAACAACCATTGTCAAAGCGTGTGACATATGAGAGAAAACAAAAAAAAAAAAAAACGTGTAGCCTCCAGGTAGAAGTCATCATCTTTTGTTTATGTGGAAGTGTAGACCTCCCCCGTGCCTCCTCACTCTCTGTGTTTGGATGTGGAGGTTGGATAATTGAATTACCCACAGCCCCTCTGGTCCCCGGGTTGTGGGCAGTGCCAGAGCTCCAGTGCTGAGATGGAGGCTCCTTATTAGGCGTAAGGAGGCTGGGGAGTGCGCCGAGGCCTGGAGAGGAGGGGGACCTGAAGGCAAAACATGGATGTAAACAAATGCAAGCATGAATAAAATAAAGTGGCCATGTTGTTGTTCTGAGTTCTGAGTTGAATAAATAAATATATACATAAATAAGTAAATAAATACATAAATAAATACTTTTGGATTCACAGAAAATCTCATTCAATCTCAGATTTTCTTCATTTTGCAGCAGTCTTTTTCACATTTTGACTGAAAGATAATGTCAAAAGCAAAAAAATACCAAAAAAGGAAAAAAATTATAAAAAATAATAACACCATAGTTTGTTAAATTAAAAGTCTTGCATCCTATTCTATTCAGTGTATCTCAGCCAAATGTGTCTTGCCCAAGCACAGACGTCTTGTATAAACATCTACTGTCTGCGTCTAATTATAAAGCGATTTATTGTGCGATAATCAGGAAGTGCACTATTAGCATGCTAGTTGCTTTTTGGCATTACCGTGACGGCAAACTCCTCTCTGGCCGCGTATAAACTCATTGCGGTGAATAATTAGGATGCTCAGAATGCATAAGGTAAGAAGGGAAGAATGACTTTGAAATGTATTAGCTTTGTTTTTCGTGTTTTTAAGACGGTAAAAATCAGGTTCATCGCCTTAAAAATACAAAACAAAAAGGAATTTCGTTAGCTAATTTACGACAATGCACGTATCTAATTCCTGTTTATTTCTTGGGCATTGTGTGACCTGTACTTTCCCTAATAATTGACAAACTATCAATCGAGCTAGTCCCTCAAAACCGCCCCATCCACCGTACATTATTGTAGCGAATGCATTGTTTACTTCCATGCGAGCACACCACAGCGTCTCTCTGCTGGTAGATTTACTGCAGTGGACGTGGCGGTGATTGCTTCATCATGCTCCCGAGTTAACATCCGAATGAGGACCAGCTGTCGGCCTGTCCATCAATCAAACCCCATCCGCTGCCTTTATATCCCAAGGAGAGAGAGTCATTGTTATGGAAAATGTCTTTTTATTTCTATCTGACTATATTTCAACCATCTCCTTGCACAGGTCGATAGTGACAAGGCCAAAACTTGTCTAAATTGCGTACAAGAGTTATAATTCGACTTAAAAGGTTCATATTACGGTATTTTCTGATCTTTGTTTATAATGTTACATCCTCAAAAACTTACCTGGAGTTGTGTTTTGTTTCATTCACAGCAATTTGATGACTCTTGATTTTTATACATTTATTATCTTGTCTTGAACCAACTATCGAGTCAGTCCATCAATCAGTCAAACCTCTATCGACGCCATTTCATCCCGAGGAGAGACGGAGTGATTGTTATGTAAAATATTTATTCTTTTTGACTATATTTTTTTCTTCCCCTCCTGTGCATAGGTCCACAGCGAGGGGACGCGGCGCACAGGTGTTGGCGAGACCACGCGGAGCTCATTTATTTCAATTGGCGCTCTGTCAGTTTAGCATAGTTTAGCATCGCCACCTGAGGCCTGCGAGACCTTGGGCGACTCTTTAAGCACGTTTATGTATTTTCTGCTTTCAAAGGTGTGGGTAGAAAGCATTCCTAAGAGCTTGGATTCACAGGAAAATGTATGATACGTTAAGGAGTAGGCTGGAGATTTGAAGTTATTAAGATGTAGAGCTTGTGCTGTGGAACATTAATGGGTGGTCCACTACCTACTTTTCTAGAGATGTTATTGCTTTGCCCGGAATGTTCCAAGTTATGGCATTAAACATACCATTTGTGTTGATACTTTGCAGCTGATGTCATCAACCTTCTGTCGGGGTGTGGGTGTAGCTAATTGTAGGCACTGCCCTGTCTGAAGTTTGGTTACTCAGGTTAGAAGTTAATCAGAGCTTTGTTTTAATGCAACCTGACCACGATTTACCTGGAATTACAACAGGTGAGCTGATTTGTGCAGTTAAACAAGTCTCTGTGACATGAAATTACAGTCGCAGGCTTGCTGGTATTAGAGAACAGTTTTTCACTTGCGCCAAAGATGTTCATTTTGTCTTGTTATGTACTTTTAACTCCATGTCTGGAGATCCGGTCGTTCCTGCCTTCGACTGCTTCCCAAATCTCCTCACACCGGCCCCCATGACTATATCTCTGGGCTGGCCTGGGAACTCCTTGGGGTCCCCCCGGAGGAGCTGCAGGAAGTGTCCAGGGTGAAGGAAGTCTGGGAGTCCCTGCTTAGACTGTTGCCTCCGTGACCCTGCCCCAAATAAGTGGAAGAAAATGGATGTACTTTAACTTCTTGGGTTATTTTTTAAAGACAATGCAGTAACGTGTATTTACCTTGTTGACGTGTTTCGGCTGCTGCTGCTGCTGCATCTTCAGAACCGTCACCATATATCAGCTGACCAACACTGGTGACGGTTCCGAAGATCGCTTCCAGCAGCAGCCGAAACGAAATGTCAACAAGGTAAATACACATTACTGTATTGTATTTAAAAAAGATCAATTGATTGAAAAAGATTGCAGTTAAACAAGTCTGTCACATAAAATTACAATTGCAAGCTCACTAGTATTAAAGAACTGTTTATTTTATGATTATTACATATATATTTTTTGTTATTATTATCCTTTATTTATCCCTGTAGGGAAATTATTTCTCTGCATTTGACCCTTCCTTCAGGAGCAGTGGGCAGCTCATCTTTCAGGTGCCCAGGGACCCATCTCCATGATCTTATTACTAGGCTTTGGTCAGGACCTCAGCTGGAGGATTTTACCTATGGAGTATGTTTTTGGGGTTTTTCAGTTAAACCAAAGATTTTCATTTTGTCTTCTTATGTACTTTAACTTCTTGGGTTCTCTTTAAAGAGAATACAGTAATGTGTATTTACCTTGTTGACATGTTTCGGCTGCTGCTGCATCAGAACTGTCACTGGTGTTGGGTCAGCTGATATACGACATGTCACCACGAACACTGGTGACAGTTCTGAAGATGCAGCAGCAGCCGAAACATGTCAACAAGGTAAATACACGTTACTGTATTGTCTTTAAAAAATAACCCAAGAAGTGAAAGTTTTTCAGTTAGTCACTCATCTTTTTTTGTTGAAAATCAAACAGGTCCATGAACGACGCTTGTATGTGTTTTATTGCGTGGTCACCTCTCCATAAAGCTGACCTGTAATGTAATATGATGTAGAATATAAATATAATGATTTAAAGGGACAGTGTGTAAGATTTTTACCTGTTAATTACCGAAATTGAAGATACCCATTCAAAAATACATTGTTTTCCAAGCCTTTTCACTTCCATCATGAAATCAAAGTATTCTTTTGGACTTAGATATAGTCACATAAAAGGGGGATCTTCCCCATATAGAGGCAGCCATTTTGAATACGAGAGCCACAGAAGGACATTTGGGCTCATCCTTCGCCTCGGCTCCTGCTAACAGCTGCTTAGCCGCGCTGCGTTTGGGAGTGAAGGACAGAAGGAGAGAAGGGGAAGGGGAGGGGGGAAGGGGGGAGCATGCTGCTGGATCACACATCGTAATGGATACAACACGTATTTTGGACTAAATTGTTTTACTGGATTTTATTCGCTGGATCCTTATGGACAGATTGAGACCAAGTTTATGATGAAATACAGAGTTTGACCTGTGCAGAGCCTTCAAAGGTAAGCTAAGTAAGCTAAGTAAGCTAAGTTTTGTGCTTTTCCGTATAAAAGCCCCATGTGCTCGGGGAGTGATTGTTTTGCAGGGAAATGAATTGCATAGTCAAAAAGAGGAGACTGTAAGGTTTCATTTGATGTGTAGATTGTCATGAGGGGATTGTGTGTTTTCATGCGAAAAGAAAAAAAAAAAGTGAACGGGGGACCGCGCTTTATGTATACAGCGGTGCGCGGTTCGTGCGCGGGCACGCGCGATCTCGGCGGTACGTCGCGTCCGGGTGACCCTCGAGGTCTGCCATAGCCAAAAGAGGAAGTGGAATAGCTAGTAACCACCTATGCGCCACGAATCCTACACACTGTCCCTTTAATGCAATACTGTGGAATATCCCAGGCACAGCAACAACTGTCCATCCATCCATCCATTTTCTTCCACTTATCTGGGGCCGGGTCGCGGGGGCAACAGTCTAAGCAGGGACGCCCAGACCTCCTTCACCCCGGACACTTCCTCCAGCTCCTCCGGGGGGACCCCAAGGCGTTCCCAGGCCAGCCGGGAGACATAGTCCCGCCAGCGCATCCTGGGTCTTCCCCGGGGCCTCCTCCCGGTGGGACATGCCCGGAACACCTCCCGAGGGAGGCGTCCAGGAGGCATCCAAAACAGATGCCCGAGCCACCTCAGCTGGCTCCTCTCGACGTGGAGAAGCAGCGGCTCTACTCCAAGCTCCTCCCGCATGACTGAGCTCCTCACCCTATCTCTAAGGGTGCGCCCAGCCACTCTACGGAGGAAACTCATTTCGGCCGCTTGTATCCGCGATCTCGTCCTTTCGGTCATTACCCAGAGCTCATGACCATAGGTGAGGGTAGGAACGTAGATTGACCGGTAAATTGAGAGCTTCGCCTTTCGGCTCAGCTCCCTCTTCACCACAACGGTCCGGTACAGCGACCGCATCACTGCCGACGCTGCACCGATCCGCCTGTCAAGTACAGGAGTTCAAGTACAGCAACAACTGCTTTAAGACAAATATATACACAAAGAAGCCAAAAGTCCAATCAGTTCAAATGAACAAAAAGTATGTCTGCAGATAGAAAAGCAATGTGGGTGAAGTGGCTTAAGAACAAAACAACTGTATAGCTTTACCAAACCTAGAATTTAACCTTTTTGGTCAGATTGGTCAGCCAAGTCAGTAACAACATGTACTTCCATCATTGGATCAACTTTCGCCTTAAACCATGAAAACAATTGATTTCCTGTGGTAAACAAGACAATTTATTAGTCTATTTCCTGTATTATTCATGTACCAAAAGTGGCAGCCCAAGATGGATTAGTTTAGTTTATTTTCCCCACCAATATAGCTGACAGAACGCTAAAAATACTCCACATAAGGCTTCATAATATCTTGTTAGCGGTGTGTTTTGTTCTGGAAATCTGTTCAATTTGCATTTTTAGCTCACTGGCTGCTTCCACGGTCCGTTTTCATTCTCAAATTTAAAGCGGCGCGTGGTAGATCATCCCAAATCTGCTTAAACCACATTCTCGCCTTGGCACAATGGGGTAGCGGTGATATGTTATGTTTTAATAGCTTCTGGACAGAATGGGTGACAGTGCGGAGTTTGTCGGCGTGGAGAATGCAGATTCGATGAGGGATGGTGCGGCAGAGTTCACGATTCGGTTTTGGGTTTTGTGCACAGATCAGGCCAGTAGGAAGGGTAAGGGTTGGTAAGTTTAAAGGGCCAATATGACTGTACACTATTTTCTGGTGATAAACGTGTTTCTTCCTCACAAACATACCCAGAGTTGTGTTTTGTTTCATTTGTTTGAACTCACAACACCTGCATATTTACAGTAGATTGAGTTCTTCAAAACTGCGTGCACCTTCACTAGAATCATTTGGATAATTTCAGTCCTGGAATTGCCAAGCTCTACTGAACTTAAGGTAAAAGGTAGCTGTTGACTTGAAAACTACTACTAAATGGAACAAAACACAAATCCAGGTATGTTTTTGAGAAGGTAACATTCTAAAATGACTTAAAACTCACTAGAATACATTTTGCGTGATATAGGACATCATGCTGGTGAGATCTACATGGATGACTATCGCGGAATGTTCAGCAGTTACCATGGTAGCATTGGGGGTTTCAGTGCATTTTTAATTCCTCTGTTTGGAATGTTTTTTGGGGATTTTTTAAAATGTATTTTGGGCATTTTTGGAGCATTTTGTGTTGGGATGTTGAGAAAATAAACTGATCTTTGCATGTGAGGTACAGTGAAATTTGTTGCGATCAAATCAACTTAGCTTGTCTTACATTTAAAGGTGCTCTGTCATTTTTCTGTTCATGGAGATGTTATGTTTTGTTTTATATTTCTCAGGAAAGTTCCACAGTATGGCAGTAAATGTGCACTGCAGGTAAGCAGGTAGTAATGTTAGGATAATACCGGGACTTTTAGGTGATGGACAGGCATGAAAATTGCTCCCCTTTCAGCGAAATTTGCCGTTTTGAAGCCAAAACAGGTGACCTACGTGAATCGTGTAGATTCAATGAGAAAGGGTTTTTGTTTTTTTTGTATGTGTGTAGTTACTGCGAGTTTGCTGGTGTTTTTTGGGAATTGGGATTTTTCCTTAAATGTTGCGCCCAGGTTTCCCCTCATCCAAGACGTAACAGTACTAAAATACTTTGCTTTGGGGAACACAAACATAAATTAGTCCGTTGTGCTCTGCTAATTATGAGGAGCCAGTCTAAGCCAAAAATGCCAGGGCGTTTTTTTTTTGTTTTTTGTTTTTTTGTTTTTTTTTGTCCCAGTCCAGCTCTACGTGTATGTGTCCTCTTTCTACAGGTTAAGGATGGATGGTTTTCTAATGGCTTTGGGGCAGAATAGGTGACAGTGCAGAGGTTGTTGCCGTGAAAAATGTGGATTAGATGAGGGATGATGCTGCTGAGTTCAGTATCGGCTTTGGATTTGTGAGTGGTCTGATACAATGAGAGGAGGAGGGGCTCCACGTATGTCATTGTGCATAATTTAACCCTGACAAGACGCTTACATGGGCGTGTGCGGTATGAATAAGTGCATCGAATCCTTATGAGTAAGCTAATCTGATTTAGCTACTATAGATGACACATGCATATTCTACATTATCCTTGCTTAATGCCAAAGGGATGATCTTGTAATAAAATAATGCTACATGTGCCACCATATAAACTCATCTTATGATTAAATTTAAAGGTGCATTATGTAACTTCCAGTAACTACTCGTCTCCTTGGAGATGTTGCCTGGAAAGTTCCATCTGACCTGTAAACTGATCTGGTGGTATCACGTGCTTGTCTCCGTGGAGATGGATACATAAATATATTGATACTTTGCAGCGACATCATGCTGGGGAGGTCTTCAATGTACTATGTGACTATGGCGGAATGTTCAGCAGTTACCATGGTGACACAATTCGGTCATCTGCTTCTTCTGAAAAATGTACACGTGGCAATTGGTCAAATGCACCTGTCACTCACTCGGAGCATTGATAAGACTGACCAATAGGAGGTTTAAATGGGAAAAGGGTCATTATGGGTAATGAGTGCATAATTTTCTTTTAAAGGCAATATAAATGTAAGTTCACATGAATTATGAAAAAATCCAAATTGTGATCTGGCACTCTTTTATTATTATTATTATTTTTTCAAATTTATTTATTATTTATTTATTTATTTATTTATTTTTATTTCATTTTTAAATTTTTTTTAATTTAAATTTTTAAATTTTCTTTTATTTTTAAATTTATTTTATTTCTATTTATTCAAATATTCAGTATATAGAGCCCCAGATTACATTTAGCATAAAAAAAAAAAAAAAAATCTAAAATCTAAAAAAAAATCTAAACATGTACTAAACCTAGATTTTATTTTAAATGACCACACACCATCTGTGTATAGTAGTTTATAGGGTCATTTTACTGTCCTATAATAATCCACACACTTTACGCGTACGGCCGCGTGGGATCAAGGATGACTTTGTCTATTTCTGTATAACCCTTTGAGACGGGCATTGTGACATTGTCCTACATTTAAGGAGGATTGAGTGGACAGTAGTGATGGGACATAACAGTGAATTCTGTTTAGATATGATACCAAGTAAGAGTTTGGACATGTAGACAGACTAAGAATAAAGCTTTTTGAGGAGGTAGCAACATTCTAACATGGTTTAAAACTCATAATAGTCAATGTTGGACAAATATAGGACCTTTAAAAGACATGGCAATGTATCAATTTTATTGTATTGTGTATTAAATCCCTTCTATGTTTCTGAGAGTTTAGGCTCAAATTTCCGCCCTGGAATCCACTTGGTGACAACATGTAATTACTGTCAGCTTTGTGTGTGTCAATGTGTAAACACAACTAACCCGGCGAGCCACAACATGTGATCACGGCTGGGAGGGGCACAACAGCCATATTATATTGTCTTATAGTCAGTGCGCCTCTATCCATGGGGGCAATCTAACACTGTTGCCATTAGGGATGCAAATTATCGATTAATTCATTAATTGATAGTTGATTGACCTTATCGATCGATTAACGATTAACTGATAAGTGGCGTTTTTCACCTGAATTTTAGTGTTTCAATAGGGTCTTTAAGAATATAAGCTATAGTATACATAACACTGAGTCAAAAATATATCATAGTATTATGATATTGTATATTCCTCAATTAATTATTCCTTAGTAAAAAGCAGACAAATGTATTGATGCTGAATAACAAAATACAGTAATCCCTCGCTCTATCGCGGTTCGCGGATTTTTTTTTTTTTTTTTTTTTTAATAGTGTAACATTTTTTTATAGTGTAACATTGTGTTCTGTCCTGATTGGCTAAGAGACTAGACCAGGACTAAACGTGGACTGGACCAGGTCTAGACCAGAACTAAACCAGGTCCGGACCAGGTCTGGTCTGGATGCGCGGTTGCCTTGTTTCGTGACCACGCGGTTAATTACAATTAATGCATTTTGTTCGACTAATGTCTTAATCGACAATTAATCGTTAATCGATTAATTGTTGACATCCCTAGTTGCCATAGAAATACAGAATTGTGATTCTTGGTAAATGACACATCACATTTTTATATAGCGCTTTTTCATCTCTTTCAAGCACTCCAAACGCTTTACATCAAGGAACCCATTCACAAACACATTCAAACATTCACACACCAGTGTACACAGACACTGGGGGGGGGGGTTAAGTGTCTTGCCCAAGGACCCAACAAGCCTTCATCTGTGGGAGCTGGAATCGAGCTGCCAACCTGTGGGTCAGTGGATCTGACCGCTCAACCAATGATGTTTATGTCGAGAGCGGGATTCGAACTGTCAACCTTCGGATCAGAGGGTAAACACTTCACGTAGCTCAGACATCGGGGGGCGTTGTAAACATCCAAACGGATTGACACAAACATTGACAACTGAAAGACAGAGAATCACATTTCAGTTTGTACAACTTTTTGAAAATTCAGGATGAGATATTTTATTGTTGTACTTTATTATGATATCCATCCATCCATCCATCCATTTTCTTCCGCTTATCCAGGGTCGGTCTAAGCAGGGATTGCCAGACTTCCCTCACCCCAGACACTTCCTCCAGCACCTCCAGGGGGACTCCAAGGTGTTCCCAGGCCAGCCGGTAGACATAGTCTCTCCAGTGAGCCACCTCAGCTGCTCCTCTCAACGTGGAGGAGCAACAGCTCTACTCCGAGCCCCTCCTGTGTGACTGAGCTCCTCACCCTTTCTCTAAGGGAGTACCCAGCCACTCTGTGGAGGAAACTCATTTCGGCCGCTTTTATCCGCTATCTTGTCTTTTCAGTCATTATCCAGAGCTCATGACCATAGGTGAGGGGAGGAACGTAGATTGACGGTAAATCGAAAGATTTGCCTTTTGGCTCGGCTCAGCTATATGATATTATAGTACTTCAAAAATTACAGCCTTTACGGTTCAGTAAAATGGCGAATCCGATTTGATTGTCATTTATTCATTAAGAGGTATAACCCTACAAAACGTGTTTCATCGGTCTTTACATAATCTCAGTAAACCCTCTGAAACGGTTTTGGGCTGTAATCGCAACAGCATTGACGGCATAATTGTGAGGATAATACTAGAACGTGTCCTGATGGTTGAGTCCCTGTCTTGGCTCACGTATTTTGTGTTTACATAATCAGCATTATTACTTCCTGCTGCTTGGAAAAGTGTGATGTTCTGGGCGACAAGAGTCTAATCCTAATGGACACAAACAAGCATCAGGAGCTCTCTCCAAATCAAAATTGGTGCTCTTGGACTTGCTTATTTCTGGGAAGAGCTAGGCCGGACTCGGTGCAATCCAATACGGCTCATTTGGGGGTTTCAGTGCACTTTTAATTGCTCTGTTTCAAATATGTTTTTTGGGGATTTTAAAAATTTATTTTAGGCATTTTTGGAGCATTTTGTGTTGGGATGATGAGAAAATAAACTGATCTTTGCATGTGATCTACACTGATAGTTGTTATGATCAAATCAACTTGACTCGTCTTATGTTTAAAGGTGCTCTATGTCACTTTTTTATTCATGGAAATGTGTTGTTTTATTTTTCTCAGAAAAGTTCCACAGTTTGGCAGTAAATGTGCCTATCTTGTATTTATTCAACTGCAGGTGAGTTCATTGCTCAGAAATACCTTGAGACATGTAATAGTGTAATGCCATACTGCGGAACATTGCAGGAAAAGTCTCTAAAAGTAATGTCTCTATGGGTGTTTTCACATATAGTCCCCTTTAAGCGAACCGAACTCAGTCCCCTAAAAGTGGACCAACAAGGGGACCAAGAGAACACAAACTCAGTTCTGTTTGTGTTCACATTGTGAAAGAGGACCGAGTTCTCTTTCTGGTCCACTTAAGCTCTGATGGAGCCTCAGTCCTCTTTCTGTTCACACTGTAGCTTCTCTAGAGCTCTGAGACCTTCACTCCTCGGCATTCTCTGTGACGGCCATCCCTCTTAATCATGGCCCCAGTTCAGAGAAAACCCACAAAATAGAACCGGGGTCCTATTCCATTATTCCTAGCTGCAGTATTCAGGCGGCCGTGCCTGCCTTGAACACTAATTTTTTTAAAGTAAACGCTTCAGACCCCGCGGGACACTCAGCCAAGAGCATCGGGGGGCGCCAAGAGCCAGGGGCTGGGACAGACGGGGGCCCGTCTCGCGGTGGACCGTCAGCTCGGACCCGAGATCCAACTACGAGCTTTTTAACTGCAGCAACTTTAATATACGCTATTGAAGCTGGAATTACCGCGTCTGCTGGCACCAGACTTGCCCTTCAAAGGATCCTCGTTAAAGGATTTAAAGTGTACTCATTCCAATTACAGGGTCTCGAAAGAGTCCTGTATTGTTATTTTTCATCACTACCTCCCCGTGTCGCTGTCTACGGGAAGCTTAGAAGGTAATAAAACTGCACAAAAGGTGAAGTGATTATGTGTACACACTGCGCAGGTTAGGCGAACCGTACCTCGGACCTTTTAGCGAACCGTACTGAGACCACCTCCCGAGATGGTCTCAGTTCGGTTCGTTTTAAAGGGGTCTGAGTGCGCTTAGAGTGTTCACATATAAACCTATAATGCTCAGTTAGCGATCTGAGTTCGCTTTAAACGCTGAAAGGGACCAAGTGTGAAAACACCCTAAAAAGCAGGTAACAGGCCCGCCATCAGAAAAGTTACATTGTGCACTTTTCACTTTTGATAGTACATGAATAAAAGTATAAAATAGTAATGATTTTTATAATTGTAAATATTTATTTTTTCATGAATGTACAGGACTTAAATTAATTTTTTTATGTTTGACATTTTTTATCAGAATTTTTTTCTTAGTTTTTTTCTTTCTTTCATTGTTGTTATTATTATTATTATTATTATTATTATTATTATTATTATTATTATTCAATTTAGGCCTGTCACAATAGTTTTTTTTTTTTTTTTAAATAAATACCTTATATATTTACAGCAGAAACATTATTTTTGTAACTGTTCTTGGTAATAGAGGTGATAGAGGTGACACTGATGTATAGTATTTTTTAATGTCATTCCGACTCCAATAGTCTTTTTTCATTTAAAAACAAAGAAAAATACATTTGGATATTTATCTACTCATTGCTTGCCATTAATATTACATTGTATAGAATAGTTCCCATATAGAAATTAAAATTGCAAATCATCTGGATCAAAACGTCACTAAGCTTCACACATAATTGCTACCTCTATATCTGTACCCTTCTTGACATCGAGGCTGCGTGAGTGGCAGTTCAATTTTAATCGTCCCTCCTTATGTTCGTAAACAGTGCCCATGGGATCTTTATAATGAATATTCTGTCCCTATCCCGCAATTATCTCGCCGTACCGGAGCTGCTATAAAAGCGGCGTGCTGATGACAGTTAGAATTTCACAATTTCGCTACCTAACGGGCTACATCTTGTTAGCGATCCCCATACGGCGGAGACGAGTTGAAATAGTTGCCATAGTTACTTTTAAGAGCGTGTGACAGGTTTTTGTAATTATGACTCGGTTTGGCGGGGTAATAATTGTGGTAGATGTTGTTCGTAATTTTATGTCAGTTAAGTGGCAGTTTGTAAAAAAAAAAAAAAAAAAAAAAGTAAAGTACAACAGAAAGTAGCAGTATTTTTTTCAAAAACAAATACCTCTATCTATGTCATGAATACCAAACATTTCATCCAAATTTGTGCGTAAGGAAAGCATTTTTTTTTCTGAATTTCCAATCTAATTTAACTTCTTTTGTATGGCACATTAAAAAAAAAAATGAAAATGACAACAGGAAGTAGCAGTGAGTTTTAAAATGGTATACTTCTATCATCAACACCAAGCATTTCATCCAAATTTGCGTGTAAGGAAAGCCTTTTTTTCTGAATTTCCAATCCAATTTTGTTTGTATAGCATATTTAAAAAAAATTTGAAAATGACAACAGGAAGTAGCAGTGAGTTTTAAAATGGAATACCTCTATCCATGTCATCAACACCAAACATTTCATCCAAATTTGCGCATAAGGAAAGCATTTTTTTTCTGAATTTCCAATCCAATCCTGAATTTCCAATCCAATCCAATCATTTTCAGAGCTTTTGTCATTGTAGGACGCGCCTCCCGGCAGCTAGATATAAGCAGGGTCTAACCAGTTCAATAACCAGAGCTGACGAAGCCTCTCGGATGAGCGGCGAAACGTTTTCAACCAAACAAACTTTGTCCAGTTGACAAATTGAACTTCTCCTTTGATCAATCCAATCCAACTTTATTTGTATGGCACATTAAAAAAAAAAAAAATGAAAATGACAACAGGAAGTAGCAGTGAGTTTTAAAATGGTATACCAATCCAACTTCATTTGTATGGCACATAAAACAAATTGAAAATTGAAAATTACAACAAGAAGTAGCAGTGAGTTTTAAAATGGAATACCTCTATCCACGTCATCAATACCAAACATTTCAACCAAATTTGTGCGTAAGGAAAGCATTTTTTTTCCTGAATTTCCAATCCAATCCATCTTTATTTGTATGGCACATTAAAAAAAAAAAAAAATGAAAATGACAACAGGAAGTAGCAGTGAGTTTTAAAATGGTATACTAATCCAACTTCATTTGTATGGCACATAAAACAAATTGAAAATTACAACAAGAAGTAGCAGTGAGTTTTAAAATGGAATACCTCTATCCACGTCATCAATACCAAACATTTCAACCAAATTTGTGCGTAAGGAAAGCATTTTTTTTCCTGAATTTCCAATCCAATCCATCTTTATTTGTATGGCACATTAAAAAAAAAAAAAATGAAAATGACAACAGGAAGTAGCAGTGAGTTTTAAAATGGTATACCAATCCAACTTCATTTGTATGGCACATAAAACAAATTGAAAATTGAAAATTACAACAAGAAGTAGCAGTGAGTTTTAAAATGGAATACCTCTATCCATGTCATCAATACCAAACATTTCAACCAAATTTGTGCGTAAGGAAAGCATTTTTTTTCCTGAATTTCCAATCCAATCCATCTTTATTTGTATGGCACATTAAAAAAAAAAAAAAATGAAAATGACAACAGGAAGTAGCAGTGAGTTTTAAAATGGTATACCTCTATGTCATCAACACCAAGCATTCCAAATTTGCGAAGGAAAGCACTTTTTTTTGTTTCTGAATTTCCAATTCAACTTTATTTGTACAGCACATAAAAAAAGATAATTGAAAATTACAACAGGAAGTAGCAGTGAGTTTGGAAATTGTATACCTCTATGTCATCAATACCAAACATTTCAACCAAATTTGCGTGTAAGGTAAGCCTTTTCTCTGAATTTCCAATCCAATCCAACTTTTTTACAGCATATAAAAAAAATAAATAAATAAATACATTTAAATTACAGTGAGTTTTAAAATGGAATACCTCTATCAGTCATCAAAACCAAACATTTCATTCAAATTTGCTAAGGAAAGCATTTTTTTTTCTGAATTTCCAAACCAATCCAACTTTCCTTGTATAGCATATTAAAAAAATAAATAAAAATTGAAAATTACAACAGGAAGTAGCAGTGAATTTTAAAATGGTATACCTCTATGTCATCAACAACCAAGCAGTTCATCCAAATTTGCGTGTAAGGAAAGCATTTTTTGTTTGTTTCTGAATTTCCAACCCAATCCAACTTTATTTGTACAGCATATTTCACCAAAGTGCTGCACAGAGTAAGCACAATATAAATCAACACATTAAATGAAATAAAGCATAAAATAAATAAGAATTTCAACATTTATTTCACAAAATAAAGATGCTGCTGTGTATTTTTATTTGTCTCTTCATAAATATTGTGTGAATTAGACAGCCCTGCTAGGTGACATAGTTATATGCAATATGCAGTTACCAAACGGCTATTATGTCTGCTGCCCAGGGAAGTAAAACAAATAATAATAAATAAAATGTTAAAATACAATTAATGACACCGTAACTGATTTTGTAAAACGTGAAAAACAGAACTAGTGCATTTTAAACAGTTTTAAACACAGTTATGACTTCATAAGACTTTTTCACTATTCTCTGAGATGAGAGTGGAGATTTATGGTATAGCTAACAACAACTGGCATGCTAACGTGCACTTCCTGATGCTCCAATAAAACTTTATAATTAGATGGAGACTTATTTCGACCTCCAGAGCTGCTTATACAATATATCGGTACTGGGGCAAGACACATTTTGATAGAATACATAGAAAGAATCAGGTACAGGGAGATGTTTTAGTGAAATTTGTTTAAATTTTCTTTAAAAGGCCAATGATAAAAGGCGAAGTTCAATTTGTCAACTGGACAAAGTTTGTTTGGTTGAAAACGTTTCGCCGCTCATCCGAGAGGCTTCGTCAGCTCTGGCCCTCATGCTGGTTAGACCCTGTTTATATCTAGCTGCAAGGGAGGAGCTAACTACCCTGAACAAAGCTCTGAACCTATCCCAGCTACTCTCTTTTGTTTTACGAATTCCTCTGGCGTCTTGTATTAGCATATCTATAAGCCCTAGGCGGCGCTCACTACACTGAAATAGCTCTGAAACTATCAACTAATCTGTCTCTTTGTATTTCAAATTTCTCTGGCGTCCAATTCCCTATTCAATTATAGATGGGAGACAAGTTGTGTCTAACTCCCCCATTTCTGTTTAATGACGGATTCTCTTTTTTGACAAAAATAGCCTCTTTAACTCCCCTCTCAAACCAGTTCTTTTCCCTGGCTAAGATCTGAACCTCACTGTCCTCAAATGAATGGCCCGCGGCTTCTAGGTGAAGATGTACGGCAGATGACGGTCCACTCTGGCCCGCCCGCCTGTGTTGGTACATCCTCTTGTGAATAATTAGATTCTCAAACAAAGTAACATTAGGACAGACAAGCCATTGCAGAGGGGTGGAGAGGGTCGTTGTCTTGAATAGGGAATTGGACACCAGAGAAATTTGAAATACAAAGAGACAGATTACTTGATAGTTTCAGAGCTATTTCAGTGTAGTGAGCGCCGCCTAGGGCTTATAGATATGCTAATACAAGACGCCAGAGGAATTCGTAAAACAAAAGAGAGTAGCGGGGATAGGTTCAGAGCTTTGTTCAGGGTAGTTAGCTCCTCCCTTGCAGCTAGATATAAACAGGGTCTAACCAGCATGAGGGCCAGAGCTGACGAAGCCTCTCGGATGAGCGGCGAAACGTTTTCAACCAAACAAACTTTGTCCAGTTGACAAATTGAACTTCTCCTTTTATCATGGATTGTACCTGGACGACTGAGGGACTTTTCATGCATCTTAAAAGGCCAATGTTACGCTGTTTTCTGATCTTTTATAATGTTGTTTCCTCATCACAAACATACCTGGAGTTGTGTTTTGTTTCATTCACGCATGTTTTAACACACAAATCCTGCTTATTTACCTTCTTATTTACCTTATTTACCTTCACTAGAATCATTTGGATGATTTTACCCCTGGAATTGACAATCTGCTTCATGACATCACAAGGTGGAACAGAGCATTTTGAGCTTTAGAGATGTACAGACTAACAATAAATGATTACTCAAACATGTAAATGAACCAAAACACAACACCTGGAATATTTCTGAGCAGGTAGCAACAGTATAACACGACTAAAAGTTCACAAGAGTCAATTTCGTGCAGGACAGGACCTTAAATTCTGTCGTTCTTGTGTTTTGGTACAGTTGCATTCAAATCTATTGCCAAAGGAAATCTGTTCAGTGAAAGTGTAGGGATCAGCGTTCCTCAGCGGTGGAGACAGTTGAGCGGTCGATAACTGGATGCATTGATCGCCAGGTGGTGTAGCACGTAGCATCGTTAGCTTACCCGGCCTTTGTAATGTATGTGACAGTGACAAACAGGCGAACACACGAGGCTGGAGAAGATAATTAAATGATTTTTGTTGGACTGCTCGAGAATGTCAGCTGCGCATTGAGTAGAATTTACTCCGGAAGGTCATGACAAACATTATGGTATGATTATTGATTAATGTAAATAATTCAATGCTAGGGCGCCTTGAGCGATGTATAGAGTCTATTTGGAGTCTCCTGGTCGAACGTGGCGAGTTTGGTAACCATGGTAACGCGATACTTTCAAGACTACTTTAGGATTTTGAAATTTTGAGATAACTGCACAACTGTATCGTTTGAAACATACAGTAATATTGATACTTTGGCACGTTTACAATTGTTTTGAGTGGCCTCCCCACCACCAACTACACAGGTTTGGTGAAGTGTCTTGCTCATGTGCACAAGCACAGTCTGTATTGTAGACTGCATATATAAATGGACATGGCATGCTCCTTCTGAGTCTGGCTCGCACTGACTGACATTAGACTTGGACAAACTTTATTGATTCACAGGGGAAATTATTTGGATATCGTAGCTCAAACGTCACAATATAATCTATAACAGAGAGTAACAAAAATAAGCTTGTATAGCAAAAAAGATGGCAAGAGACAGTTGTTAAATAAGGCATAATTATAAAAAAAATAATCTGCATGTACAAGTCAAAATAAAATAGAAACATAAGTAATAAAATAGAAAATAAAATAGAAAATCACAGCTAAGTCTACATTGAAATACAGTGGTCTCTCGCTCTATCGCGGTTCACTGTTCGCGCCCTCACTGTTTTGCTGATTTTTTTTTATTTTTTTTTATAGTGTAACTTTTTTTTTAAATAGTGTAACATTATATTCTGCGTCCTGATTGGCTAAGAGACTGTAGATCTTTTCCGACTGATTGATGGGGGATGCAGGGGGGGACCGGGACTAGCCCAGGACTAAACGTGGACTAAACCAGATCTAGACCTGGACTGGACCTGGACTAAACTAGGTCAGCAATAAGAGTTGTAGGAATTTAAACTATTTCCTCCCCAACTGTAGAATTAACCTGGTAATCTATTGTATTCTGAGCTACACATAAAATATCAAGGATTATTACCTGAAATCCATTCTCAAATCCATTAATTTTTAGATGTTTCCTACTCTGTTAGCATCTCAAAACATCTGCAGACTTCTAAACGCCTGGATCAGTTGGATAATTTCAGCTCTAGGCTTGCGAACTAAAGGTAAAAGGCATCACATGTCGACGGACTAATAACAAAGGTTTAAAACACACAACTCCTGGTTCAAAACTCACAAGAGTAATAGCAGTAGTAGGAATTTAAAGTATTTCCTCCCCAACTGTAGAATTAATCTAGTAACCTATTGTACTCTGAGCTACACATAAAATATCAAGCATTATTACCTGAAATCCATTCTCAAATCCAATAATTTCTAGATCTTTCCTACTCTGCTAGCGTCTCAAAGCATCTGCAGACTTCTAAACGCCTGGATCGCGTGCGTGTATTGCCTCTGTCAGATTAGCGCAAGTCAAGTGCAGATCAAACGGGCGCCGTCTTCAATATGCCTCTTCCCGCTGGCCTTGAGTGTCACCTCTGTAACGTTAGCCTCGGCCTCGCGTCATTGTCAGTCAGCGTCGACTCCCCTCTCCCTGTCGGCGATTGATTCTTCTCCGGGTGGTCCTCTCTGATGTAGGCCGGCGGTGAGCTTCCGGATCAACAACAAAGGCCCCCGGTTACCTCAGATGCCCTCCCGCTAACCGTCTGATCTTCCGCTGGGGTCCCTCGCATCAGTCGCTCGCGCTTACTTAGCTTTCAGGCGGAGCAGAGGCGGACTGTACTCGCGTTGTCCTTGCGTTTTCATCAACAAAGTGGCGCTGATGGAAGTCCATTAGCTATGCATTCTGGGTAACTGGAGATGGCATCATTAAGTAGCATGGAGTACTACTGTTTACTAACCCGATAGCCTCTTTAGTGCCCTCAGACCTGATAGTTTTACTACGCTTGGCCCGCTAACCCCTTTGTAAAGCAATACGGAGACTAATGGGGCATACCCAAAATTAACTTGAAATTGCAATGATGGAATTTACAAAGCACAAAGGACGATAATGAGATGGCTTGAAGGTTATATTGTTTGTTAGCTTCTAAATTTAGTTTACAATACATATTAAAGGAATAGTAACGTTTTTACAATCTGAACCTTATTTCGTTATGTACTCGCCCATTGTACTTTGGTGTCATTTGGAGCATTTACGGAGATTTTGGAGTTTAACGATATCCGTAACATGAGTGGTCGGGGCAGGCGATTGCAGTTACCAAAAAACACAAACTTCAGCACTTTTCAAATCACAGAAGCTCAATGTGTCAGTCTATAGTGTCGCTGGAGTCAAAAGCTGCCGATACCCAGCTATAGTTTCATTAGATGACGTCATCATCGAGGACAGCGCGCATTCACAGCTGATTCGCAGATAAACAACGCTCTCAGCTCTCTGTTCCAGTCCGAAAGAAGCTAAGAAGACGAAAATCTCCGCTTCAGAAAATGGTGCAAACATGCATTTATCCCAGTTGTGAAAAGGAAATGACAGCTTGGATGAAGTTGAGTTTTTACAGGCGTCCTCGCCACAATCCTGAGTTATTGAAGCTGTGGCTAGTTGCTTTGAGAATGGACCCAAACACGAAACCACAGATGGATATCGCATTACAGGCCACTTTTGACTCCAGCGAAACTGTAGGCTAACACTGAGCTTGTGAATCTGAAAAGTGCTAAAGTTTGAGTCATTTGGTGACTGCAACAGCGTGCCCCGAGCACTCACGTTACGAATATTGCAAAACCACAAAATCTCTGGAAATGCTCCAAATGACACCAAAGTACTCTGGGTGAGTAAATCACGTTGTTTTACTACCGAAATAAGGTTCAGATTGTAAAAAACGTTACTATTCCTTTTAAGATGGTAACTAGGACTCGAACATCCAAATATCGGTTCAGTTGGACATATACATTGAGGTAATGAGACTATTTACTTGTCATAGATGGCCTAGAAAGTTTGAACTTTTATTTACACAAAGTTGTTCTGTAGTTACATGTGGGATAATAACTTAGACTTGGACTTAGACAAACTTTATTGATCCACAAGGGAAATTATTTGGGTACAGTCGCTCACTCATCAAATATAATATGCAACAGAGGGGAACAAAAAATAGATGGAATAGCAAAACAAAAACAAAAAAAGAGCAAGAGACCGGTGTCAAATGAGACATAATTTAAAGGGACAGTGTGTAAGATTTTTACCTGTTAATTACTGAAATTGAAGATACCCATTCAAAAATACATTGTTTTCCAAGCCTTTTCACTTCCATCATGAAATCAAAGTATTCTTTTGGACTTAGATATAGTCACATAAAAGGGGGATCTTCCCCATATAGAGGCAGCCATTTTGAATACGAGAGCCGCAGAAGGACATTTGGGCTCATCCTTCGCCGAGGCTCCTGCTAACAGCTGCTCAGCCGCGCTGCCTGAGGGAGCGAAGGAGCGAAGGAGAGAAGGGGAAGGGGAGGGGGGGAGGGGGGAGCCTCGTGTAAACAAGCATGCTGCTGTATCACACATCGTAATGGATATAACACGTATTTTGGACTAAATTGTTTTACTGGATTTTATTCGCTGGATCCTTATGGACAGATTGAGACCAAGTTTATGGTGAAATACAGAGTTTGACCTGTGCAGAGCCTTCAAAGGTAAGCTAACCTCGTTTTGTGCTTTTCTGTATAAAAGCTCCATGTGCTCGGGGAGTGATTGTTTTGCAGGGAAATGAATTACATAGTCAAAAAGAGGAGACTGTAAGGTTTCATTTGATGTGTAGATTGTCATGAATCATGATCGGGATTGTGTGTTTTCATGCGAAAAGAAAAAAAAAAAGTGAACGGGGGACCGTGTTTTATGTATACAGCGGCGCGCGCGAGCCGTCGGCGCTACGGCGCGCCCGGGTGACCCTCGAGGTCTGCCATAGCCAAAAGAGGAAGTGGAATAGCTACTAACCACCTATGCGCCACGAATCCTACACACTGTACCTTTAAAAAAATAAAAAAAATAAAAATAAATGAATATGTACAAATCAGAATAAAATAGAAAAATATGTAATAAAATATCAAATAAAATATCCAATCACAGCTATATACAGTTGTAGGGAGTATTATCTCCACTGTCCCTCTATGGTCTGGTGCAGTGGGTGAGCAGGAGTGTCCACGATGGAGAGCAGTTTGTCCAGTGTCCTCCTGTCCCTCACTGTGACAAATATCTCCCGCTCACAGCCGATCACGTGACCAGCTTTATGGATCAGTTTGTCAATCCAGTTTGTCAATAACAGCTACATTTAGATCAGTTTTGTCTTATTTTATTTAACTAACTATGTGCTGCTTTTAGTCTTTACACTGGTATTGACAGATACTATTGTCATCTGTATTGAAACTGCTTTGTAAATTGTGAATTATAACTCTTTTTCAGTGAGAGAAAAGGATGATCGGAATTGGGAAAGTACAGAATAACTTTTGGCCACTGCAAATAGCTTAAAAAGAACTACTTCTATTTTTTGGGGGCGGTTTCTAACACCGTAAAATCAGCTATAGATAAGATAAGATAAGCCTTTATTGATCTCACACAGGAGTAATTTACTCGCCACAGTAGCTCCAGGACATTTGGACAAGAGGGAAAAAGTGCATGCAGGCAGGGAGGGGATAAAGTAAGTAATAATACAAATAGTAATATGTAGTAATAATAATAATAATAATAATAATAATAATAATGGAAAATAGTAATAATGATAATAGTAACAACAAGCATCAACATGAAAAGGAGGATATTGCACGTCTGGCCTATATGTTAGAATTATACAGTCTGATGGCGGTGGGGATGAAGGATCTGCGGTAGCGCTCCTTCTTGCACTGGGGGTGTCTTAGTCGGCTGCTAAAGGAGCTGCTCAGCTCCTCTACAGTCCGGTGCAGAGGGTGAGAAGTGTCGTCCTTAATGGACATGAATTTGGCCAGCACCCTCCTCTCAGCCACCTCCTCTACAGAGTCCAGAGGACAGTCCAGGACAGAGCTGGCCCTCCTGACCAGCTTATTAAGTCTTTTTCTGTCCCGTTCTTTGCTGCTTGGGGCCCAGCAGACGACAGCGTAGAGGAGAGCTGAGGCCACCACAGAGTCATAAAAAGTCTTGAGCAGAGGCCTGCACACTCCAAAGGAACTCAGTCTCCTCAGGAGGTGGAGGCGACTTTGGCCCTTCTTGTACAGGGCGTTGGTGGTGTGGGACCAGTCCAGTTTATTGTTGAGGTGAACACCCAGGTACTTGAAACTGTCCACAGTCTCTATGTCCTGCCCCTGGATGTTCACTGGTGAGTGAGATAGTGGTCTCCTCCTGAAGGGAGGCGTCTTTGATAGTGGCGTAAAACAAGTCCAGAGTCTTATTGTCTCTCGTGGGGAAAGTGACGTATTCAGTTAAAGTGGGGAGAGTAGTGGAGAGAGATGTATGGTTAAAGTCCCCAGTGATCAGAAATGAGGCACGCGGGTGACGTATCATCATGTCATTAACGGCTATAGCAAATGTAACCTTAAATTACTATACCCCTTATGACCTCTATTAAATTTATCTTCTGCATTTGACCCATTCTTCACTGTCACGGGCAGTGGGAACCATATTGCCATGGACACAGACCCATTTCCGCATCTTGGTCAGGACTTCATTTGGAGGATTTGCCTTTTTTCTTTTTCCTTTTTTTGTTTTTTGCCGACCAAAACATCAATTTGTTTAGCAACAGCAGATGGGTTAGGCTGGCTCCACACAAAAAATACAAGCTGCGTATGAATAATTAATTTAGCTACAAACTTGCCTAATGGGTTCAGCAAAACTACAGCACAGTATTGAGCCTCTTTCGTCCAATTCAGTGTTTCTAAAATGTGTTTCTAGATATTGTTGTAAATACCCATGCTCCTGTAAACCTCTTTGCATTTACACCAAATTGATTTTTGTAATCACCCACTGGTCTTGGTCTAATCCACCTTTCATACAGAGCTCAAAAAGGCGGTATTAGCCCGGCAGCTCATTCCTCCTCCTCCTCTTCCTCCCAGGTGACGCTAATATTTCCCATTCATCCCACAAATCATCCCGGATTGTCCCTGTCTACAAGCCCCCTGCCGGGAAAAAAACGCATCTATCTATTCTGACGCGTTTCTATCGTTACGCCAATCTCACAGGCTTAGCTCCCGAACAGGTTTTATTCAATCAGTCATATCCCAGCATGCCGTGTTTCGACGCCTGCCCCGTCCCACAGAGAGGTTGTGAACGTGGAAGCCGCCTCGGGGCAAAGTACACGCTCAAATGTGGAGTGATGGAGGAAAGCAGCACGTTTAGCACACAGTCGTAGTATTGATCGAGTAGAGACTTACTGCAGAGTTCAATGTACAGCGCTCATGTAGAAACGGACGCTACCGAGAGTCCGCACCTTTAAAGGCGACTGGAGGCGAGGGTATTTCGGAAAAGTTGGTTTGGTTGGTTGGTGTGATTTGTTGTTGGGGAAAGTTCAAGCAAATGTGCTAGATTCAAATGTGCACATTAAATAAATAAGAATTATTATTATTATGATTGATTGACAATTTTTGGTTTATTTTAGTGGAAATGTTAAACTCATATTACACTGGTCTACAAGCAAAATGCTTCCGGAACAAAAGTAGTGAAATTTTCTTGGTTTAGGTCACTAATAAAGAAAAAGTAAGTCAGAAGTGCTGATTTGCTATAGTTTCCACGATATAGTATTGGGTCAAAATAGGATATTTATCCAAAATAAGACAAAAACGGTAGTTTATCAGAAGGTACAGTGTGTCTACAAGCAACGGTTCTATCTGAAAGCCTGTCTGCACATTCACATACATTCATTTTAATTTGTCTAGAGTTTTAACATCAAATATTTTTGGATTTCACATAAGAGAGATGCCTCGAAATTGTGTGCACCTGAAGTCTTAAGATATTTCTTGTTTATTTCTTGACGGATAAAGAAGTGCAAGTTAAATATTTCCAAAATATAAATATTATTTTTAAGCAAGAATGCCTAAATCTGTTGTATAAACATGTGATTTTGATGTAAAACAATATCATTACATATCTTGAATACATTAGCTAACCAGCACAGTTATCAATTGATTTTCAGTTCATCTTATCAATATAAATGAGATTTAGCCACTTTTATCTCAGAAGCAGATCAAATCAAAAAAATTGTAGACCAGTGTTATTGTAACTACATTAATTGTATGGCTTTAAAATAAACCATGTATTTGAAACAGGATTGTAAATATAAGGAACACAATGAGCATGTTCTGCAGACATTTAACCACAAATATATTAAAATAATTATGAATATAGAAATATTAAAGATATATTAAATGGGAGATATTTTTGGCTTGTTTGTTGTTTGTTTGTTGTTTTTGGTCAGTTTGGTCTATTGGCATACAAGCTTCCATGTGGACATAACAAAATTGTTGTTTCCAATATTTAATTTAAAGGAAAAGTAACGTTATTTTACAATCTGAGCCTTCTTTCGGTAATAAAACAAGTCGTTTGACTCACCCATAGCACGTTGGTGTCATTTGGAGCTGTTTGGTAAAAGTTATGTTGTAGCGTATCCGTTAGCGTGAGTACTCGGGGCATTACTTTGCGGTGTCCAAATAACACAAACTTTAGCACTTTTCAAATCATAGAAGCCCGATATCTTAATCTACGATTTCGTTTGAAGCAAAAGTGGCCTGTAATCCGAGATTTAGCCATAGTTTCGAGTTGATGAGGACGCCAGTGCGCATGCGCGGACTGCTCCCGGGACCCAAACATGAAACACAAAGCTGAAAACTATGGCTAAATCTCGGATTACAGGCCACTTTTGCTTCAAACGAAATCGTAGATTAAGATATCGGGCTTCTATGATTTGAAAAGTGCTAAAGTTTGTGTTATTTGGAGACCGCAAAGTAATGCCCCGAGTACTCACGCTAATGGATACGCTACAACATAACTTTTACCAAACAGCTCCAAATGACACCAACGTGCTATGGGTGAGTCAAACGACTTGTTTTATTACCGAAAGAAGGCTCAGATTGTAAAATAACGTTACTTTTCCTTTAATCAGTTTGCATCCATAGTTATGGGACATTGTAACTTCAAAGGCCATTTTCTGAAAATGCATTTCTGTATATTTTTTAGTATCTAATATGTCAACCAAAGTGATCAATTTTGGCAGAATTTTTTTTACACCTGAAATGCCATATTTTTATATGAAAACATTGCATAACAAGAAGGTCTAATACACTTTTTCTAAACTAGGGGTGAAATGTCAAAACAGTCTCCAAATGTAAGATTTTTCCCATTCCTTCAGTTGTATTTCAATTGTTTTATTTATTTTGATCAAGCTGTAGAAACCTGTACATTTTCCCATGTTACTTGGCTGAATGAAGAGAAATAAATGTTGAACAAATTCAATCTTCTTTTGCTATGAACTCTACCTGAATGACAGCGGTGTTACATGAACAAACGCCCCAGGCTATAGCCATAATCACGCACACACGCCATACTCCATTGTCCAAAAGCTGTGGACCGTGCAAATCATTAAACACAATCCACACATAAACTTCTAATAAGGTCAGCTGGATTCTGCAGTCTGTTTCTATCATTGCGTCCCACATCTTTCTCCAATGAGTATATTTTATTTATAAGTCCGGGCTTTATTGTAGCCCTCTATAGTGTAATGTTGTCTCGTATTTCCATGGGGAGCACAGTGTGGCCGTGCTCAGGCTGAATTAGAGATGTGTTGAGGGCCATAAACTGCAGCCGGGTCATTACCAGGTTAATGGACAAAAAGATATCCTATAATCTATTTATGTTACATGGTTTTATTGTTTTGTACGGTTGCAGAGGGAGAATGGGTACTATACAGGGAAGTCTGGACTGGTGATCTTTATTAAAATCCTTTAAAATAATGTATTAATAATAATATGAATGTAAGGATGGGACGAGACACAATTTACACAACTTCAAGAAGAACTATTGTGCTTGATTCTACTCTATAGTTATAATCTATGACACCAGTGGATTGTTATGTTACAATTTGAACATTTTAAAGCATAATATCTAAAACTACTTGAAAAAAAAGTCAGTATATGCAATGTGGCGTCTTGAAAATAAATTGTAAAGCTTTTTAAAGATTACTCAAACATGCACAAATCACTCCCAATACAACTTTGAGTGGATAAATGAGAAAGGAGAAACAACTGTAACAAATTAAAAGCTCTGAAAAGTAAAATTTGCATCATAGGTCTGCTTTAAAATAATTCCTTTAACATAAATTGTGCAATTCAATTCAGTTTACAATTTTGTCCTCACATTTTATTTTATTTTTAATGTTTTTGTTGCCATTTAGTAGGCGTATTATGTATTCTCTTCGACTTTAGACTTAGGCAAACTTTATTGATCCACAAAGGAAATAATTTGGGTACAGTAGCTCACACATCACAATATAATATAACAGAGGGTAACAAAAAAATAGATGGAATAGCGAGACCGGTGTCAAATGAGACATAATTATGTATATGTACAAATCAGAATAAAATAGAAAAATAAGTATTAAAATATCAAATAAAATATATATATAAAAAATGAACTGATTATGTGCAATAATGTGCAATAATGTACTGATTCACAGAGCATAAGGTTGTCTGCTACTTAAGATTGAACTGTAGGGAGTATTATCTGTTACATAAGGGTGAATTGTTGTACAACTGTATGGAGTATGGTATGAATGTAGTTCTGTATTATATGCACAGACCTGATCACAAGATCTGGTCCCATCCTTAGTGATTCGTTTTGGGTTTCAAACTCCTGTTCATAGGAAAATATATACGCTGTTATTTGCTCCGGCAAAGGCATCGCTTCATCATTTGGAAACCCACGGATATGTCCACTGACACACGACTATAATCAGATTGAAAAATAAAAACATATTGAACATGTTTATCATTTTATATTCATTTCTTATATCATTTTTATATGAATTTATATGAAAACACCTTTGGTTGATCATTCAGATCCGCTGACTTACAGGTTGGCGAATGCTGTCATTGTGTCCTTGGGCAAGACACTTCACCCACCTTGCCCCCATTGTCTGGTGGGATGAATGTATGTGTGAATGGGTTAGTGGTTCCTTAAAGCCCCAGTGTGTAGGATTCGTGGCGCATAGATGGATGGTGCTATTGCACTTTCTGTTTTAGCTACGGCAGACCTCGAGGGACCCGCGCGCCGCGTGGTCCCGTTTTTTTTTTTTTTTTCCTTTTCTCATGAAAACACACATTCCCGATCATGTACCATGACACTCTACACATCAAATGAAACCTTACAGTCTCCTCTTTTTGATTATGTAATTCATTTCCCTGCAAAACAAACACTCCCCGAGCACATGGGGCTTTTATACGGAAAAGCACAAAACGAGGTTAGCTTACCTTAGAATGCTTTGCACAGGTCAAACTCTGTATTTCACCATAAACTTGCTCTCAATTTGTCCGTAAGGATCCAGCGAATAAAATCCAGTAAAACAATTTAGCCCAAAACACGTGTTAGATCCATTACGAGTCTGATCCGGCAACATGCTTGTGTTGTTTACCCAAAACCACGAGCCTTGCCGAAGGCGGAGCCCAAATGTCCTTCTGCGGCTCTCGTATTCAAAATGGCTGCCTCTACATGGGGAAGATCCCCCTTTTATGTGACTATATCTAAGCTCAAAAGAATACTTTGATTTCATGATGGAAGTGAAAAGGCTTGGAAAATTTTTGAATGGGTATCTTCAATTTCAGTAATTAACAGGTAAAAATCTTACACACTGTCCCTTTAATGTATCTTAAAGAGCTTTAAGTGCCTTGAAAATAGGAAAGCGCTGTATAGACTTTATAAAACTGTGACCATGTACCATTTATAATTGGCAAAAGTTTTGTTAAAGCCTACTTATATGGTATAATTTAAACATTGTTATTCTGCCTCCACTCGTGTTTAGGAACTAGCTTTACTGATAACAAACGGTTTCTCCAGTAAACACCCAGGAAGCCTCTGCTGTTTTGGATATTTACTGAAGAGTTGACTGTAAAACTGTAACAAACAAAAATAAATACATATTATAATTATGTTTTACACATTCAAATGAACAAAGGATATGTAGAGCAGCTTAATACAATTTAATATATGCATAACAATAGCTTAAAATTAGCTAAACTTCCTAAAACATCTATAAAACTAGCGGTTAGCATGAGGCTAACATCAATGGAAATTCCGATAGACATGCTAGCTCCATTAGCATCAAACATTTTAGCCTGAATTTGAAGCGTAAAACGACTTAAAGTACCTCATATAGGTTTACAGAGTGAATTAACATCTTATAACACAACAAATAACAAAAAAATACAGATATTTTCATGGGTCAGATGACAGTTTACCGGATTTAAACACTGGCAGTCACAAAACAGTTGAAAAGTCTAGAACAATACGGCGGCTAAGGTAGCTCAGAGTAGACAAAACGGATAAGCACAAAACAAAAATACTCTTTCTCCACTGGGGCGGAACACATTGTACCAAAAACAAGAAAAAAAATATTGTGATAAGCCAATGTTACTCTATATTTTCTCATTATTTCCAACCTGCAGCAGTCCGTGTCCGTTGGCCCATGCTAACTTCATCCACGTGCTATAGTCCCAGCAGCAGCAGCAGTAGATTCAGTCTCAGTGTAATCGTCAGAGTGAAACTGATCCAGCTCAGGTTTCCACTGACTATGAGAGGACGGTGTAGGCAGTCTGACCAAAAGACCGAAAAGGGAAAGTGCAGGAGCAGACGGGAGCACCAGATAAGGGCCTGTAAGTACACCTCTTTGTATTATACTGCTGAAGCCGGGGTTCTGGCTGTGGTGATTTATCTTTGTTAGCGTGTGGTAAGATATGTTCCAGCTTGGTGAAAGTTGTCAGAAGAGTTCCTTAGATGTTTGAGTTGAGTTTTGACAATGTTCTGTACTCTATGTCAAAAATCCAGACATATCGGCTCCCACCTAGAAGTCATTTTTAATACGATGATACTGGTTTGAGGTACTACGATTTATAATAGACTGAGTTTGCGCAAGTTAAAGTGCAAATAACAGGTTAGAGTAGTTTTTTACTCAAACATCGTTACCATAATTGTATTTAAATTTTTACTTAACGGTCCCATGTTACACAAAGTTGACTCTTGTTAGCTTTAAGCCATGTTATAATGTTGTTTTATCATCAAAAACATGCCTGGAGTTTCATATTTGAGTAATCCTCAATTATATTAGTGTGTGTTTACATCTCCAAAGTCTGTCAAAATGCTCTGCTCCACCTTGTGATGTCGTGGTAGTTTTAAAGTAACAGCAACTTTTTTTTTACATTTTGTTCAGTAGAGATTGGCAATTCCAGGGCTAAAATTATCCAAATGATTCCAGTGAAGGTTTAAAATGGAGTTTAAAAGCACAGAGGAGCAAGGTGGTTTTCTGTTTGAGAGAAGAACACAGTCTAAATATGCAGGATTTGCATGTTTTTAATGAGGAACCATTATAAATTAGATCAGAAAAAAAAATGGGCCTGAAAGCTTAAAGTGGATTGCAGACTGTAAACAACAATTTCAAAGTCTCAATACGGATAGAATGACGAGGCTAGCGTGGAATTGAAATGAAAATGTTATGAGAAATATCCTCTGCATCCCACTTTGTTGTCTCCAGGGAAATGTTACTGCTTTGCCTGGAATCAGCAAGTAACGATGGCAAAATGGCAAATGGTCACGTTTTTATACAGCGCTTTTCCAAGTTGAAGGCACTCGCCAGTACACACAGACAGTGGGGACGAGGTGGGTTTACTGTCTTGCCCAAGGACAAAACTACAGTATTCATCTGTGGAGTCAGATCAGGCAGTGGATCTTGACGACTCTCCCAGTGATATTCACGTCGAGAGTGGGATTCGAGGAGGATTCGAGCTGCCAATCTTCAGATCAGTAGAAAATACTCTATTTTACATGTGGCCTGCAGAAAAAGCTGCTGTCATGTCTTGTATCATGTCAGTGGTGTGTCGATCAGGCATGAAGGGATGTCCGACCACTGAAGTTGGGGCCATTTCTTCTTATCGTTTACCCAAACATTTGCATTTATCACATATGGGTCATCACGCCCGCTGCCAGAAACCTCGGCATTGTTTTTGACTCTCATCTCAACTTCCACCTTCACATCAAAAAGTCGCCCAATCCTGTTTTGTCCACCTCCGTTTCATTAAAGGAATTAAACATATCCTTTCTCGCCCTGATCTTGAAAAGGTCATCCACGCGCTCATCTTCTCCTGTCTAGACTATTGAAGACTAGACTGTAGTCGTGTCTCAATTTGCAGTGTGCACAGTTTGGAGTGTGGGTTTAAGGGTACTTGCACAGTCCTGAGTGCTGTCCGTGGACTGCATGGCCGTTGGCGAAGTGGGACAGGTCTCGCAACTACCAGACACAGCCGCCGACTCTATTTTCTCCTGTAGAAGAAGTAGCGCGCGGTGCATGCTGGGATATATGAGTGCGCTAAGTGTGCATCTTCACGCAGTTGGTCCACGCCCTGATTTCCATGGAAACTACTGTGATTTTCAGACCGCATTTTAACTGCACATGGGTAGGGATGGGAATCGAGAACCGGTTCCTGTTGAGAACTGGTTGGTTGGTTGGTGGTGGGATTGATACGTGCTTCGCCGCTTCACTGATACGGAGTTTATATATTATTTTCGCATGACGAGAAAAGCGTTTGTGAAAATGGACTTTTAACTTCCACTTGGACACATGACACGTTTGGGACAGGTTCGGGACAGGTCAGTTTCTCCGGAGCTCGTGTACAAAGTGCGGTTGGATACTTTAGCAGCAGAAAGTCCAGGGATATAAGCGAATACGCGAATACACGTGGAGACACGCAAATTTTGTGACAACAGAGCGACACGAGGTGAGTCATATTATTATCAGATTATTTCTGCATCAAATGGAGATATTAGGTGAAAGCAGCAGCTTGTGTCAACATTAACCTGTGCACTAAACCGGGACTAAACCAGGACTAAAGCAGGACTAGACCAGGACTAGACCAGGACTAGACCAGGACTAGACCTGGACTAGACCAGGACTAGACCAGGACTAGACCAGGACTAGACCAGGACTAGACCAGGACTAAAACAGGACTAAAACAGGACTAAAACAGGACTAAAACAGGACTAGACCAGGACTAGACCAGGACTGGTGCTAATCTTGGTGCTAATCAAACAGTTTTTTTTTCCTTTTTTCCCCAAATTAGAATCGATAAGAGAATCGAAAAAGAATCGAATCGTTAAGCAGTATCGATAATGGAATCGTAATTGTAAAAATCTTAATTCCCATCCCTACACATGGGACAAAAACTAAATGGAACAGCAGTTGTCGCGCCGGAAGTGACGTATGCGCTGTTAAAGGTCCCATGGCATGAAATTTTCACTTTCTGAGGTTTTTGAACGTTAATGTGAGCTCCCCTACCCTGTTTAGCCCCCCACCTCCATGGTTAAAAGTTGCGAAATGTCTAAACTGAGCATTTGCGATCCTTTTCTGCATTACAAAAAATCGGAGCTCAAACGGGCGATTTTGAACAAGGCACCTTATTGACGTCAGATCGAAAAAAGAAATGCAAATGCAGTTCCACCCCCGTCTGTCTGTACTCAGCGTCTCTGTAAATCACGCCCAGAGAGTTTGGACTGCGAATGCGCTAGGCAATGCGAAATGCGTTTTTTTATTTGCCTGGAGGCACATCCGAGTGTTTCTAGGCTCGGAAGTCCTTTATCTGAGCCTCTGGACCTTTGAACAGCAGTGGTTTAATTTTATTTTCTGTGGAAATGTGTTTATTTTTCACTGGAACGCTTCAAATCTCTCCCCCCGTGCAAAAACACGGCAATGGATCAGCTGAGAGCGGAGAGTTTGGCCACGCCCCCACCCTCTACTATAGGCCAGCTCTTTTCTCCTCATTTGCATTCAAGCAACAACGCCCAGAATAAAGTGTTTGAGAGAGATATTTATGACTCTTTCTCATCTTATCTCTGTTTCTCATGCAGTGAGTGTTGATTTTGAAGAAGGATTCATTTACAGTATTAGGGAACCATTAAGGAGCCATATAAAAGCATCAAGAAGTAGCATGTCATGGGATCTTTAAACCACACTCCAAACTGTGCACACTGCGAATTACTCCCTCATCTCTGGCCTCGACTCTAAATCCATCTCCCGCCTCCAACTGGTTCAGAACGTAGCGGGTCGGGTCCTCACGGGTTTTAGCAGACATCAACACATCATCCTTCACTGGCACCCTTTGTGTTTTAGAATTGATTTGAAGATTTTACTGATCACTTTTAAAGCTTGTTTAGGTCTCACGTTACATTGCATTTCAGAACTTTCAACCCCGTACGAGCCCTCTAGCAGACTTCGATCTTCAGGAAGCTCCCTGTGGCTGTTCCAAAGTCCAGGCTCCGGACAAAAGGTGATCGAGCCTTTTCAGTCCAGGTGGCTTCACTAATGTTAATTTAGCAGCGGAACTTATTACATCATTAAAGCGTGTTCTGACTTAGACTTATTTAGACAAACTTTATTGATCCACCAGGGAAATTGGGTACGGTAGCTCACTCATCAAATATAATATATAACAGAGGGTAAAAAAACAAAACAAAACATGGAAATGGCAACCAAAGAGCGACATCGCTACTTAACGTTGGAACTTCATGTAAACAGACAGCAGCTCTTTCTGCTTTGTGCTTTAGTGTCTGGTGTAGTCTCTGTATGGTACTCCTTTTTTAATGTTTTTACGTTTTTTATGAAGGCTTAAACCAAAGTAGCCCAACCCAACTTAGCCTCTTCTTATCGCACCCAGTGGAGAAATGCATCTTCAGCATTGTCCACAGACAAACACACTTTACTTCTAAACAGGTTTATGCAGCAAATTAGCAGTTTTAATCTTACTATAGCCTAAGCTCGATTATCATCAACAAAGTGAGGATCAAGTCGTAGAATTACTTATGCATTCAGGGTAATTGAAGCTGGATTTACTACATGTATCATTAGCAGTCTGGACTAGTGCTGTTTGCTAACGTGATATGCCTCTTAGTGCCCTTGGACCTGCTTGTTTTCACTGCACTTGCTCAGCTGACCTTTGGTAACTAAATATTCAAGAAAACATGTTAGTTATTCATTTATTGCAAAGTTTTCCTGCTTCGTAGAATGTGAAATTATTGTAAAAATAAAATAAAATAAAAATCAAGGAAAAAGAGGGGGGAAATCCTAGCCTGGGAATTCCCAGGCCGCTTCCGTTCGTTTCGAACTGGAAGGCGGCCTGGAAACTCGTCCAAGCGAGAGTCCCAGATTTAGGGCCCCAATCAGAGAGCGGGGGAGGTGTGGCAAGACGGTGACGCGTACTACATGACAAACGGAAGCTTGTAGTTTGAACTGACAACTGACATGATTGGCTATGGACTACGTATACGCTCAATTATAGACATTCATAACGCCCAATAAACGGCCGTTGGCAATCGCTAACCACACCTCCGCTACGGGATTTTTCGAAGCGAGTTTCCAGACCCATATCTCACTTGTGATATGGTCAGGTGTTAACCAGACTAGGGAAATCCTTCACAAGGTCTTAAAACGTGGAAAACAGAAATGGTTTAGCAGACTTTGATAAACGTTATTGATCCACAAAGGAAATTATTTGGGTACAGTAGCTCACTCATCAGATATAATATATAAAAGAGGGTAACAAAAACTAGATGGAATAGCAAAAAAAAAAGAGCAATAGACAGGTGTCAAATGACATAATTATAAAAATGAAATAATATTAAGTATATATGTACAAATCAGAATAAAAGTGGTTCAAAGTTATCCCTCGTTTACTTCATGCATTCATAGCATCCTAATTATTCACCACGGTGAGTTTCTAAGTGCTCTTCTCAACTTTCAGAGGCCACAACTAGCATGCGAATATGCACTTCCTTGTTGTTTTTGAGACACAAGAGGGGAACATTCTAGTACGATGGATACATAAATAAATAACACATTCCCTGAGTGAGTGAGAGCCGGATTCAACCAATTGCAATGAAGTGCGAATTTTCAGAAGAAGATGAGTTTAGTTACCTCTTACAGGCAACATATTATTATTATTTATGTATTATTATAATTTTAATTTAAGGATGTCCCACTGACATTCAGAATCTTTTTTTAAAGAAAGACCTGGCTAAGTAGCAACCAATACAATCAATACAAAACTTTCAAATTACAAAGTATCACATTATAAAACCATTTGTATCTCCTTTGCATCATTATTTTGACTCAAACATAAGCACAATGTATACATAACATAAAATATAATAAAGACATATGAATAATGGGATATTATTCAAAACAAACAGAAAAAAAATAGAAATTATACAAAAAAACAACTGTTATTTGATATTGTATTTTATATTTTATTACTTATTTTTCTATTTTATTCTTGATTTGTACATATACATTTATTATCTTATTTTTTTTAATTTTTTAAATATAATTATGTCTCAACTGACACTGGTCTATTACTCTTTTTTGGTCGATTCCATCTATTTTTGTTACCCTCTTTGTTTTACATTATATTTGATGAGTGAGCTACTGTACCCAAATAATTTCCCTTGTGAATCAATAAAGTTTGTCTAAGTCTAAAATAAATATATGAATGAATAGACTGTCATAGTATTAGAAAGTATTAGAATGATTCTGAAATGTTCTATTTTGAATTTCTAATTAGGAAATCGCTTTTTTCTTACATACGCTGCTATCCAACAATATTTAACCACGAGCCATCTAAAGATTACTAAAATGCGTTCAGATCTCGGCGTTTCTCTTATGCAAGAAAAACCCTGCTGAATTATGCATGACGTCCCTGGCGTGTTTGATAAAGTTTTATATCCACACTTTTAAATCAAGTGGAGTGTGAAAAATGCGTCTGACCTATATAAATAATGTTATGGTCAAATTATGTAAAACGGCCAAAGACCAGACTGAAAGGAGATCTATAACCCTATTTTCAATTTCAAATGCAGTCGTTGCGTAACTACAAAAGCCAGAGCAGTACTGGTGCAAATGTCCCAGTTTAATGATTTTAAATGATAATTATAGTGTATTTGAATATATTTACGCCATATTGATTATTTGTTTCTGTAGTTTTGTTGTTGTCTGCATTTTATCCATTCTTCACTGACTCTAGCGCCACCTGTCAGGAAAATTTGGGACATTTATTCAGGTTCGAAAGTAGATTTTGATTGCCTCTCCGCAGATCTGACTTGAAACTTGCTTACTGTGATAGATAGTTGTGCCATAGTAATTTGATTGTCTCTATGGAGATAGCTCATTTTAACGCCAAAATCCCTTGACCAACATGCATTTTTACTGTGAGTGAGCTTGCCTGTCCACAGATGTGACTTGTAACATGCTTACTGTGATCGCCTGCCCACAGATCTGACTTGTAATATGTTGTGGCATAGTAATTTGGTTGTCTCCATGGAAATAACTCATTTTAACATCATAAATACTTGAACAACATGCATTTTTACTGTGAGTGAGCTCGTCTGTCCACAGATCTGACTTGTAACATGTTGTGGCATAGTAATTTGATTGTCTCTATGGAAATAACTAATTTTAACACCATTAATCCATGAACAATATGCATTTTTACTGTGTGTGGGCTCGCCTGTCCACAGATCTGACTTGTAACATGCTTACTGTGAGTGGGCTTGCCTGTCGATAGATCTGACTTGTAACATGTGCCATAGTAATTTGATTGTCTCTATGGAAATAACTCATTTTAAAGGCAAATTAACGTTTTTTTTTACAATCTGAGCCTTCTTTCGGCAATAAAACAAGTAGTTTTACTCACCCATAGCATTTTTCTGTCAATTGGAGCAGTATCGCAGAACTTATGTTGAGCCGTTCTGTTCTAGTAATGATCCCGTATCCGTTAACATGGTGCTGTATCAAATGCTCGGGGCATTACTTTGCGGTGTCCAAATAACACAAACTTTAGCACTTTTCAAATCATAGAAGCCCGATGTCTTAATCTAGGATTTCGTTTGAAGCAAAAGTGGCCTGTAATCCGAGATTTAGCCGTAGATTCGAGTAGATGAGGACGCCAGTGTGCATGCGCGGACTGCTCCCGGGACCCAAACATGAAACGCAAAGCTGAAAACTATGGATAAATCTCGGATTACAGGCCACTTTTGCTTCAAACGAAATCATATATTAAGACATCGGGCTTCTATGATTTGAAAAGTGCTAAAGTTTGTGTTATTTGGAGACTGCAAAGTAATGCCCCGAATACAAATGCTAACGGATACGCTACAACATAACTTTCTTCAAACAGCTCCAAATGACACGAACGTGATATGGGTGAGTCAAACGACTTGTTTTATTACCGAAAGAAGGCTCAGATTGTAAAATAACGTTACTTTTCCTTTAACACCATTAATACTTGAACAACATGCATTTTTAGTGTGACTGGGCTCAGCTGTCCACAGATCTGACTTGTAACATGCTTACTGTGAGTGGGCTCGCCTGTCCACAGATCTGACTTGTAACATGCTTACTGTGAGTGGGCTCGCCTGTCCACAGATCTGACTTGTAACATGCTTACTGTGAGTGGGCTCGCCTATCCACTGACTTGACTTGTAACATGTTGTGGCATAGTAATTTGATTATCTCTATGGAGATAGAGAATGTTAACGCCAAAATCCCTTGAACAACATGCATTTTTACTGTGTGTGTGAGCTTGCCTGTCCACAGATTTGACTTGTAACATGTTGTGCCATAGTAATTTAATTGTCTCTATGGAGATAGATAATTATAACACCATAAATCCTTGAACAACATGCATTTTTACTGTGTGTGGGCTCGCCTGTCCACAGATCTGACTTGTAACATGCTTACTGTGAGTGGGCTTGCCTGTCGATAGATCTGACTTGTAACATGTGCCATAGTAATTTGATTGTCTCTATGGAAATAACTCATTTTAAAGGCAAATTAACGTTTTTTTTTACAATCTGAGCCTTCTTTCGGCAATAAAACAAGTAGTTTTACTCACCCATAGCATTTTTCTGTCAATTGGAGCAGTATCGCAGAACTTATGTTGAGCCGTTCTGTTCTAGTAATGATCCCGTATCCGTTAACATGGTGCTGTATCAAATGCTCGGGGCATTACTTTGCGGTGTCCAAATAACACAAACTTTAGCACTTTTCAAATCATAGAAGCCCGATGTCTTAATCTAGGATTTCGTTTGAAGCAAAAGTGGCCTGTAATCCGAGATTTAGCCATAGATTCGAGTAGATGAGGACGCCAGTGCGCATGCGCGGACTGCTCCCGGGACCCAAACATGAATCGCAAAGCTGAAAACTATGGATAAATCTCGGATTACAGGCCACTTTTGCTTCAAACGAAATCATATATTAAGACATCGGGCTTCTATGATTTGAAAAGTGCTAAAGTTTGTGTTATTTGGAGCCCGCAAAGTAATGCCCCGAATACAAATGCTAACGGATACGCTACAACATAACTTTCTTCAAACAGCTCCAAATGACACCAACGTGATATGGGTGAGTCAAACGACTTGTTTTATTACCGAAAGAAGGCTCAGATTGTAAAATAACGTTACTTTTCCTTTAACACCATTAATACTTGAACAACATGCATTTTTAGTGTGACTGGGCTCAGCTGTCCACAGATCTGACTTGTAACATGCTTACTGTGAGTGGGCTCGCCTGTCCACAGATCTGACTTGTAACATGCTTACTGTGAGTGGGCTCGCCTATCCACTGACTTGACTTGTAACATGTTGTGGCATAGTAATTTGATTATCTCTATGGAGATAGAGAATGTTAACGCCAAAATCCCTTGAACAACATGCATTTTTACTGTGTGTGTGAGCTTGCCTGTCCACAGATTTGACTTGTAACATGTTGTGCCATAGTAATTTAATTGTCTCTATGGAGATAGATAATTATAACACCATAAATCCTTGAACAACATGCATTTTTACTGTGTGCGGGCTCGCCTGTCCACAGATCTGACCTATAACATGTGATTCTCTCTACGGAGATATTGTTTATCTGTTTATTGTACTTTCTAAATGAACGAGACACACACACATTTGTATTCAGTGTGTTATTTGACTTTTTTGTTATTATATTTCAAGATAAAATCCACGTTCTGCTGTGATTTCAACTTCAAATGCAAATGTCCGACCCCGGTTCAAACCCGACTTCGTTCTGCGCGAGCTCCAATTTGCGCTGCCATTATTTCCTTGTACTTTCTTCAAAGGGACACTATGGATGTTATAACGCACAAAAGCCGAGCGCGGTGTAATATTCATGAAAATCCGATTTTCCACTTAACCCAGGACTAAAGAAAAAACTGCTTTCTGAGTACTTCGCCCTGTCCCCTGTGAATCACCTTTGAAAGTGTTCCCAAAAACACCCAAATAAACGAAAAAGTTCAAGTAGAATGCCTCGCTTCGGGATGAATTATGGAGAAAGTCTATCTGCCAAAAAAATTCCACTTGAAATAAAAACATAAAACAGCTTCCACAGACGGAGACAATTCAATATTTTATCTGTTTTTTTGGATAAATCAATCATCAAGCCCAAAGTGAAAAATTATAATCTTTTTTGTGGAGTTAAAAAGATACGCCGGGGCTGGTTTTCAAGGTCTACTTTGAAGCAGCTGAGTTTCGTTTTCGCTCTTGTTGAAATATGGATGGCATTGCCAGTGTCCTTATCCTATCACACATACTCCAAATGTTATGGGCATATATCTTGAGGTAGGATTTTTTCCGAGGCGGCAGAGTGGTCATATGGAGGCGGTGTTGGGTTCAGTTCCCGGGCAGGGTAGGATAAAAGGATTTTTCATGTTGTCACTCTCTTTTGTGGTATTGTATGTTCATAGGGATTTTGTTAAAGGGGTTCTATGGAGCGTTTCTAGTGGAGGATCTGACGCCTGCTTGTCTCCATGGAGATATTTTTGCTTTGCCTGCAGTGTTCAATAATAACAATATGGTTGCACCAATCCAATACTGGCATCGAATTTCAACTTCTTGGGTTCTTTTTTTTAATAAAGATAAAACCGTAATGTGTATTTCACTTGTTGACATGTTCCTGCTGCTGCATCTTCAGAACTGTTACTGGTGTTGGTGGTGACGAGTCGTATATCAGCTGTTGTTACGTCCTGTAGGCCTGGTCAGCTGTTGTTACTTCTTGTAGGTGTGGTCAGCTGTTGTTACTTCCCGTAGGCGTGGTCAGCTGTCGTTACTTCCCGTAGGCGTGGTCGGCTGTCGTTACTTCCTGTAGGTGTGGTCAGCTATCGTTACTTCCTGTAGGTGTGGTCAGCTATCGTTACTTCCCGTAGGCCTGGTCAGGTGTTGTTACTTCCTGTAGGCGTGGTCGGCTGTCGTTACTTCCTGTAGGCGTGGTCAGGTATTGTTACTTCCTGTAGGTGTGGTCGGCTGTCGTTACTTCCTGTAGGCGTGGTCGGCTGTCGTTACTTCCTGTAGGCGTGGTCAGCTGTTGTTACTTCCCGTAGGCCTGGTCAGGTGTTGTTACTTCCTGTAGGCGTGGTCGGCTGTCGTTACTTCCTGTAGGCGTGGTCAGCTGTCGTTACTTCCCGTAGGCCTGGTCAGGTGTTGTTACTTCCTGTAGGTGTGGTCGGCTGTCGTTACTTCCTGTAGGCGTGGTCAGGTGTTGTTACTTCCTGTAGGTGTGGTCAGCTGGTGCTACTTCCTGTAGGCATGGTCAGCTGGTGTTACTTCCTGTAGGCGTGGTCAGCTGTTGTTACTTCCTGTAGGTGTGGTCAGGTGTCGTTACTTCCTGTAGGTGTGATCAGCTGTTGTTACTTCCTGTAAGCGTGGTCAGCTGTTGTTACTTCCCGTAGGCATGGTCAGCTGTCGTTACTTCCCGTAGGCGTGGTCAGCTGTCGTTACTTCCCATAGGCGTGGTCAGCTGTCGTTACTTCCTGTAGATGTGGTCAGCTGTTGTTACTTCCTGTAGGCATGGTCAGCTGGTGTTACTTCCTGTAGGCATGGTCAGCTGTCGTTACTTCCTGTAGGCATGGTCAGCTGTTGTTACTTCCTGTTGGCGTGTTCAGCCGGTGTTACTTCCCGTAGGCGTGTTCAGCTTTTGTTACTTCCCGTAGGCGTGGTCAACTGTCGTTACTTCCTTTAGACCACGCCTACAGGAAGTAACAACAGCTGACCACGCCCACAGGAAGTAACAACAGCTGATCATGCCTACAGGAAGTAACAACGGCTGATATACGACACGTCACCACCAACACCGGGGACAGTTCTGAAGATGCAACAGCCGAAACATGTCAACAAGTTAAATACACATTACTGTATTTTCTTTAAAAATAACCCAAGAAGATAACTGGTATAACTGGTATCAGACATCAGCTTCCAAAAATCAGTTCCATCAATAAATAGATCTAAGACTATTTACTAGTCATAGTCGGCCCAGAAAGTCTCATAATGTTTGAACTTTTATTTATTTATGCAAAGTCGTCCAGCATTTACTTGTAGATAAATAACAGCTGTGTTACACATTTTAGGTCAGTTTCTTATTAGGTCAGTTTCTTATTTTATTTTTTTTAGGAAAAAAAGTTTTCAGTCTCTGCACTGGTATTGGTTTATCGGATATCAGCAGATACCTTAGATCAATAGTATCAGAATCAGTATCGGAACTGAAAAAGCTGGATCGGTGTATCACTGGGTATTAGTATAGTGACCTGTAACTTTGTTTGTCTGGCCTCCATGAAGATAGAAAGTTTTAATGCCATACTGTAAAACATTGCAGACAAAGTAATCAAACCTCCATGGAGAAAAGCTTTTGACGGACCCTCCACCGGAAAAGTTACAGAATTTAAGTCATATCTGTATACAGTTCTGGAAAAAAATAAGAGACCACTGCGTTTTGTTTTTTTCTGAAATCAGCATCTCTACATGTATTACAGCCATTCCATTCCAGCGTCTGTTGAATTCCAACACAAACACAAAGCTGAGCTACTTCAGTTCTTGCACCAGGAGTGGAATAAAGTCACCCAAGAACAATGTGAAAGACTTGTGGAGAGCATGCCAAGACGCATGAAAGCTGTGATTAAAAATAAGGGTTATTGCACCAAATATTGATTTCTGAACTCTTCTTAAGTGTAAACATTAGTATTAGGTTGTTTAAAAATCAATTTGATCTTGTTTCTTTGCATTGTTTGAGGTCTGAAAACATGGATCTTTTTTGTTATTTTGACCATTTGTCATTTTCTGTAAATAAATGCTCTAAACCAGGGGTCGGCAACCTTTACCACTCAAAGAGCCATTTGGACCAGTTTCACACAGTAATGAAAACACTGGGAGCCACAACACCCTTTTGAAACCCTTTTCTGCATATAACGTTTTTTTGTGTGTGTTTTTTTGCCTTTGTGCCATAGAATTGCATTTTGAAAATGAACAAACTAAAATAAAATACATTTTAAGTGAATACAGTGGTCCCTTGCTATATCACCTTTCGCGGTCTCACTGTTTTGCGGATTTTTTCCCCCCCCCAATTTTTTTATAGTGTATCAACGCACATTTCTGTGTCCTGATTGGCTAAGGGACTGTCGACTTCTGCTAATTCATCAGTCACTCTCCTCCGTGCCGTGTCTCCTGTACAGAATGTTTTCAGTTTGCCGGATTTATATAAATGTTGGATCGCAGTGTGACTCTGAAGTGCTGTATGTTTGCAAGTTTTCTCCCCGACAAAACCTGCGACAGCGAAGCGGCGCCAGGACGAAGAGGCTCGGTCAGAGGAATTGTGAAATACACCTGATATGTAATATGGACCTGAAAACAGGTTTGGATCTTTGGTTTCATTCTATAATATCTTCACAGTTTTCATAACCACCGCGATAAACAAGGGACCGCTGTACTGAGACGCATCAGAGGAATCAAAGAGCCGCAGGTTGCCGACCCCTGCTATAACGATAATATTTTTATTTGGAATTTGGGGGAAATGTCAGTAGTTTATAGGCTCAAACAAAAATGTACACGTACCTATAAGTAGCAAAATCAGAAAAACTGATAATTTTGCAGTGGTCTCTTATTTTTTCCCCAGAGCTGTATTCTTATCATTTTTAACTATTTTAAAATAACAAGCATACTTAATTTCTCCACCTTTAGGAAGCTTATCTAAAAAAAAAAGTATTTATTTGAAAAGTTAATCAAGCGCTGATTCCAGACGGCGCTCGGAGGCGTTGGAGATAGCCGAACCCGCCTTGCTGATCCGCTGTCTCGTTCCCCGGAGATCTTTAAGCCTATTAGCTAATACAGAAGCACACATAGAAAACAAGACATGGGAGTTTATCTGGCCTAATCCAGAGGTGTGAAGCTTTAAGAATTCACTCTGTCTAAGGTATGAACACCACAACTGTGTAACCACCTATCTGCGTTATGATTCCCCAGGGTTTCTTGTCCTTTTTAATTATAACGAGGTTGGTAATGGTCCATTCCATCTTTCGTATTTGTCCTTTCTCCAGCAGAGGAGATAGGAGGGGAGGAATTAGGACAGAGCAGCAGGAAGCACGGATACAGCTGTAAGGATGAACGGAGCGGAGTGGAAACAGAGATTCTGGGAGTTATATTTAGAGTCTTCTACAGCGGACTGAGTCATTCTTTTCAATTTCAAATCGTGCGATCCGGAAGCCGTCGGCATCACTGTCGGAGCCGGGTTTGTTTTCAGAGCGGAGTATTGTTTAGCAAAAGTGAACCGTGGATTGGAAATGGAAATGTAGTACGATACCGCGCAAGACAGTACAAATGAATTCAGCTCTGTGATTTTTAGTTATGGGCGCATACATATTAAGTTTATCAATTCAAAAAGTATTGATTCTCATGCAAAATAGCAATGACCTTTTCTCTAAGAACTGAACTTTTTATTACCTATTTATTTTAAACATTTGTCTGATTTGTTTGTTTTTATTGTATTTATTTCTTTTTTAATTGTATCATTTTTAAATGTTATTTTAATACAAAATACACTGGTATCGGTATCAGATTGATATTGTAATACTTTACTTTGTATCTGATCAAAACAGCAGTAGTAGTAGTAGTAGTAGCAGGGACAGAAGTAGTAGTAGTTTTAGCAGCAGCAGTAGGAGTAGCAGAAGTAGCAGTAGTAGTAGTAGTAGCAGTAGTAGTTGTAGTAATAGCAGTAGCAGAAGCAGTAGCAGCAGCAGTAGTAGCAACAGTAGTAGCAGCAGCAGTAGCAGTAGCAGTAGCAGCAGTAGCAGCAGTAGCAGCAGTAGTAGCAGCAGTAGTAGCAGTAGCAGCAGTAGCAGCAGTAGCAGTAGTAGTAGCAGCAGTAGTAGCAGTAGTAGCAGCAGTAGTAGCAGCAGTAGTAGCAGTAGCAGTAGTAGCAGTAGTAGCAGTAGCAGCAGTAGTAGTAGTAGCAGTAGTAGTAGCAGTAGCAGCAGCAGCAGCAGCAGCAGCAGCAGTAGTGTTGGTAGCAGCAGCAGCAGCAGCAGCAGCAGCAGCAGCAGCAGCAGCTGTAGTAGCAGTAGCAGCAGCAGCAGCAGCAGCAGCAGCAGCAGCAGCAGCAGCAGTTGCTAGCAGCAGCAGCAGCAGCAGCAGCAGCAGCAGCAGCAGCAGCAGTGCTGCTGCTGCAGCAGTAGCAGCAGCAGTAGCAGCAGTAGCAGTAGCAGTAGTAGTAGCAGTAGTAGTAGCAGTAGCAGCAGCAGTAGCAGCAGTAGCAGCAGTAGTAGCAGCAGTAGTAGCAGCAGTAGCAGCAGTAGCAGTAGTAGTAGCAGTAGCAGCAGTAGCAGTAGCAGTAGCAGTAGCAGCAGCAGTAGCAGCAGTAGCAGTAGCAGTAGTAGTAGCAGTAGTAGTAGTAGCAGTAGTAGTAGCAGTAGCAGTAGCAGCAGTAGTAGTAGTAGCAGTAGTAGTAGCAGCAGTAGCAGCAGTAGTAGTAGTAGCAGTAGTAGTAGCAGTGGCAGAAGTAGCAGTAGTAGTAGCAGTAGTAGTAGTAGTAGCAGCAGTAGCAGTGGTAGTAGCAGCAGCAGCAGTAGTAGCAGTAGCAGTAGTAGTAGCAGTAGTAGTAGCAGTAGTAGCAGCAGTAGCAGCAGTAGTAGTAGTAGCAGCAGTAGCAGTGGTAGTAGCAGCAGCAGTAGTAGTAGCAGTAGCAGCAGTAGTAGTAGTAGTAGTAGCAGTAGTAGTAGTAGTAGCAGTAGTAGTAGCAGTAGTAGCAGTTATATTAGTGAGTTAATTTTATGAAGTTTAGTTATAGGATGCCATAACTAGTTGGTAGAAGCATTTCCTCAGTGACAGTGACTCTATTTACTGAACCCTCAAACTGTACAACAATAATGTATTCAAAACATGTAGATGAAAGTATAAAAGTAGATAAATGTATTCTGTTTTCTACTGCATTACAGCAGCACAAACTGTTTTCTCTCCTTCCTCTGCATCCCCCTCGGAGACACCTGCAGTCTTTAGGTAGACATCTTAGCCTACTTTCTCAAGGCACACACATACATTATTCAGCCAGTTCTGTACACTGAAAAAAAAAAAAAAACAATAGAGAAGTTAAAATTACTTAAATTAAGAACATTTTACTTCTTTTGAGCAGATTCAACTTGATAAATAAATGATTTAACAATGAATAAGTGCGTTTTTCAAGCAATATTCCATTTAATTTCTTATTTTAAGGGCATAGAGCTGGGTTTTTCTTATCTGACGTGTAGCAAGATGTATTTTCATATTTTACTACAAAAAGTCTTGTTCCAATTGTAGATCATTTTACTTATTAAAGTGTCGATGACAGGTTAGACTACTCATTTTACTAAAACACTGTTAGGCTCCGTCCCATTACTCTGTCTTACCCCTTCCTCTTTATCTACGTCCTTGTCTTGCCCCTCGATACCGAGCTGAGAGGGCTCGGGGTACGAATGTTCCCCTAAGAAATGGGACACCACTCGATTACTGATTGCGTCATCGTCCCTTGCCATGTCGAGGATTATCGGGTACCTCAGCTCGACTAAATCTAGCTTGTTTATACATGAAAGTTCGATGAAAACTGTAACGTCGGCTAAACAGACACCGCAACAACAATTCACTAAAAGTAACGTAGAACATAAGCGTCATAATTGTAAACCATGCTAAACTGTTAATCGATAATTACAACTGCTGAAAATGCATTTTATAAGACTCCTTGGCTGGTCGATGTGACTTTGCAATGTAATGTATAACGGCAGTCGTTATCTCCTTGTGTCGTCGGCTGCTTTTGTCATACAGCGTTACACTGCCAAACGAAGCTGTAATGGTTGTCTGTTTGGCCCGCGTATCACTTTTGCTAGACATTTCACCGGACTTTCTCGCATGCACTCGTCATGCAAATTTAAGTGGCGAACTTTCAAATGCCGGAATAAATTGGTCGTGTTTCCACGAGTTGTGGCAACTTTAGCACGACATGTTTTGCATATCACCTGTTTCTGTTGTTCATATATAGCCTCAAACCCGAAATACTGCCGAACGACTGACATGCTGTTTTTCTTAGGGCTCAAAACCCTTAACTCCACTTCTTGTCCCGCTGAAGCCATTTCTGAAATACTGCGCCAGATGCCCAGGATCACTGATTGGAGTCGAGAACACGTGACCTGTCCACGCGCAGCATGCCGTTTCTGATTGGTGGCCGCCTCCCTGTCACGCAGGTGACACTTAACTAGTATAAGTGGCGACCAGTTAGGAGCAATGTTCCCCCTAATTTTTAATGTGTCTGAGCAAACACACTAACTCCCTGAGCGTTCCTTGGACCCCTGTGAGCGACATCCGACATGCACACTGTGGCCACACCAGTATCACACCTGAGATCATCACAAGTTACAGCTTATTCATCAAATTACTGCAGTTATTTGCGTTAGATTACTTTTAATTTAACTGATTTTTTTTGGTCCACTTAGAATGACAAAGAGAAAAATCTGTTCATGAGCTTTGTATATGTTGCATGTCAGTGAAACATTAAACAGTAAAATATTTTGAAAAATAACCTCAAATAATTAAAATAACTTCAAATAAAAAAACTGTGTGCTACGGCCCATAAATGAGCAGTGTATAAATCTGTAAAATTACATTAAGAATTTTTTTTAGCTTGATAAATATAGCCTGCGTATAGCTGCAGATTTTTTTTATGGATTGTAGGACCTATAGGCCACAAGATGGGTAATCTTTCCCAAAATAATGATCACCAAAATAAGTATAAATTATTATCACTTTATATCTTGTTTTTTAATTATTAGCCTATTTCAGTAATTTTGCATGAGTGACAGAGCTCTGTGGTATAATGCTCTGGGGAGAGGATTCACACTTTGAGAAAGTCCCGTCTTTTTGGCTTACAAAAAAACTATGAAAACAAAGTAAACAGGGGAAGATTACATTATGGCTCTACCTGTCTCCTCTTCCTGTGTTCTTCCCTCCATGATCTGCCGCTCTGACAGCGCAGATGTGCAACTACAACTACTGAAGGAAGCTAGAGAAACGCGGTCGAAATGTGTCTGTAGTTGGCTTCTCCCTGACGCGTGTCACATTCACATGTGCATCTATCAGTTTGGTCGTTCCGTGCGTCTAACCAGCGCTTTGTTTGTCAGTTGAGGTTAGATTTTATTTTATGCGCTGCACGCACGCACCTAGAGGGAGCTCTGGTTAGCATTAGCGTATCTTAACTCCGCTGCACTGTTATTACTGTTATAGCGTGTATGGGCAGGGCACGTACACAAGTACTGTCAATGCCATGATTGGCTGCGTAGCGTAAGTGAATCGTACCGTATGATTGGCTGCGCACCTGTCACTCACTGAGTTACACAGCAAAATGATATAGAAAAAAATATAGATCTAATTCATTTACAGTGCGCTGCATAAGGTTTTCTTGTGCGCTGAGAATGTGCGAGCAGTGCGCAATTGCGCAGGCGCGCAGCTTAGAGGGAACACTGGTTAGGAGCACTGCAAAAAAACACGACTTTAACGCGATTTAACAATCCCAGAATGATGTTGTCTGAGATCGCAATTTTCAGTCTAAAAACAATAGATCGTTCAGCCCTATATGTAGCCCGAGGTTGTGGCCCGAGCTCTTGATCAAAATTAGAATCGGGACACCTCTTGCCCTCTCATGAACGTGCAAAACCAAGGGGTAGGGGTAAGACGAAGGGGTAAGACAGAGAAATGGGACGCAGCCTTCATTATATTTAAGGTTTTTATGAAAATTTGTTCAGTTTTTCGGGTTTTAGCTTTACTTCCTGGTTGGAAATCGTGACCTCAAACTAGAGAGTTCCATAACTGTTACCTAGCAAAAGTCCTCTATTGTACACAGAAAATATCTGACAAATATAAGAAAACTCCTTTATTTTGTTGAAATCACGTTTTAAATCAGATGTTTCTTTTGTTACTTTTGTACGGAATTCTCCCTCATAAACGTCATCAATTTCCACTTCCCTTCATATTTTTCGAGTTTTCTTCACATTCATTCTTGATTTGTGTGAAACTAAATTGTATACTTATAACAGACCTGTATTATCCCACCAAATGAACTCAAAATTAGAGAATAATAAAAATCTCTCATACGTACTTTAAGTGAACTGTACTCAAATTGTGATAAAACTTTCTTAATTCACGTCGTCTTAACTTGGCCTCCTTAGACACAATATCGTCCTTCTTACCATTCTACTTTACTTCTACTTTTCTCTGCGTACTGTTGTAAAGGAAGCAGGCCTGACTGATCGCGTCTTAATACTAACCACATAAGTCCATCGGGAAACCACGTTACACTGTAATTGACCCTGGCTTCCATGTGGAAATTGAAGCGATCTATTCAAACCGGTGTGTGGTCCTCTGCTTAGCCCGGAAGACACATGACTTTAATAGGGTTTAAACTACAGGTGCTCCGTCAAACGCTCTGGGGTTTAAAAATGGGCAGAAAAACGGTTAGATTTGGTTATAAGGCGAGTCATTTTCCAAGCACGCTCAGAATCTTGTATTAAAAGTATGTGTAGATCTTTCCTGCTGCTGTATAATTTAACACGTTATAAATGGAGCTTATATCTGTTTCTGTAAGCTTTACTACTATTAAAGACAAAGTGTGTAACTTTTTAGCAATCGACAAATCAGGCTTTTTCTTCTGCTGCTGCTTTTTCTTTTGCTTGTACATCATCTGCTTCTTCTTCTGTTCTTCCTCTTTTTCTTCTGCTTCTTCTGTTCTTCTGCCTCCTTCTTCTGCTTCTTTTCTTCTGCTTCTACTTCTTCGGCTTCTTCTTCCGCTTCTTCTGCTTCTACATCTTCTGCTTCTACTACTTTGGCTTCTTCTGCTCCTTCTTCTGCTTTTTCTGCTGATTCTTCCGCTTATTCTTCCGCTTCTTCTGCTTCTACATCTTCTGCTTCTACTTCTTTGGCTTCTTCTGCTCCTTCTTCTGCTTTTTCTGCTGATTCTTCCGCTTATTCTTCCGCTTATTCTGCTTCTACTTCTGCTTCTTCTTTTCTTCTTCTTTTCTTCTGCTTCTACTTCTTCAGCTTTTTCTGCTTCTAATTCTTCTGCTTCTTCTGCTGCTTCTGCTGATTCTTCCACTGCTTCTTCTACTTCTGCTTCTTCTGCTTCTTTTCTTCTGCTTCTACTTCAGTTTATTCTGCTTTTACTTCTTCTGCTTCTTCTTCTGCCTCTTCTGCTTCTTCTTTTCTTCTACTTCTTCTTCTGCTGATTCTTCCGCTGCTTCCGCTTCTTCTGCATGAGTTTATTGCAATGAAAAAAGAAAATGTTATTACTCTGAGCACGCTTGCATCTCCACAAACCTGACTCCTCCTCCCCCTGCTTGTTTCCATGGAAATGCAGTTCCCGTGGCTAAAATTTTCCACTGTACGACAAAAAAGTGTATCTGTCATGGAAAACGTTCCGAAGTATGGTTTTAAAGTTCTATTTCAATCAAGCAGGTGATGTGCCACCTCCAGAAGGTTACATATTGTAGCTTTTTAACCAAATATTGTCAGGAATATCTGCTCCAAGCACCGCAGCAATTTCCTAATGTTGTGAACTTGTTCAAAACATATGGCAATAAAACCTTTCTGATTCTGATTCTGATTCTGAATCGTACAAAAATCGACTGTTTTCTACCTTTAAATATATAGACATATTTCTTAAACATTGCTACCAATTAAACTGTTTTTTTCCCCTCTAATCTAATGCAATAAATTATACACTCACTGCAGAAGTTAATGCTATAATTTGGAATGGGTGGACAGTCCCGTTTTAATCCTTTTACACCGGTTCGCCTCTTCAGACTAAATGTGTACGTGTCAAGAGGGATCTGTCGAAAGTGAAACCTTTTACATTCACAAAACACAATTAAACAGCAGCATCAAATTACCGTTTGTATAAAATGCCATTCCATCCTTTTAAAAGAGACATATGCACCTTTTACATAAGTTAAAGTGAACCTATTAAGCTCAGTCCACGTTTTAGAGCTTTTATCCACGCTGTAGTTGTTTCCCTTCTCGTATAGCAGCCACAAGCGCAGTACGTCTTCTTTAAGTACCATACAGGAACAGAAATTATTTAAGTAGGGATTTCATTTTGTAACAGCAGTTTATGGAGCTATACATTTTGCTTTTTCTTTTCTTATTTTGTCAACCAAGATTTGGGCTTCGTCTCATTACTGTCTTACCCCTTCTCCTTTATCTATGTCTTCGTCTTGCCCCTCGATACCGAGCTGAGAGGGCTCGTGGTGCGAATGTTCCCCAAAGAAATGGGACGCCACTCGATTACCGTTTGCGTCATCATCTCTTGCCTCTACCTGAGCTGCTACGTCTACAGAGGCGACAACGATTGACGCAAACAAACGTAAACAAATGTCAACGATTATCGGGTACCTCAGCTCGACGAAAAAACTTGTTTATACATGAAAGTTCGATGAAAACGATAACGTCAGCTAAACAGACACCGCAACAACAGTTCACTAAAAGTAACGTAGAACTTAAGTGTCATAATTGTAAACTGTACTAAACTGTTAATCGATAATTACAACTGCTGAAAATACATTTATGAGACTCCTTGGCTGGTCGATGTGACGCTGCCATCCTGATCCCAAAACCTGCCTGAACTTGTAGGCGTACCCCTTCGTTTCAAGTCTCGTTGAGAGCTTACTTCGTTTCGAGGGGTATGTAGCCCGAGGTCGTGGCTCTAGCCCTTGATCAAAATTAGCATCGGGACACCCCTTGCCCTCACATGAACGCGCAAAACCAAGAGGTAGGGGTAAGACGAAGGGGTAAGACAGAGAAATGGGACGCAGCCTTAATTTGTCTGATCCAAACACATACCACGCACAGTCTGACTGCTAATGGGGAATACCAGTTTATCCAATGTATTCCAGTATTTACTATTCTCAAATGTAACTTCGGACGACAAATACAAATCTCTCGCGACGCCGTACGAAGCCGAACTTGTGCGAAGAACATCTAGTCCAAAATTTCTGTGAATGAACGGGGACTCCATTTATCCAAGTGTGGGCTGGTGCTTTTCTGAGATGGACAGAGCGGAGAGAGAAAGAGATGGAGGGTGGAGGGGGAGGTGAAGGGACGAGTCAGTGGATAAAGAGAGGGGAGACAGATCGTGGACGCGTGGGATGAAAGGATTTGTCAGTCAAAGGCTTTGCTAACAGTTGTACAGGTACATACGCTGTGGGATAAAACACATGTGGATGAATAATAAATCTAATATCTACTGTGAGAGGGGCCGTGTTTCTTTCATAAAATATAGATTTGAGCTTGTTTACTACATAAGGTATCTATGGTTCATTTGCAGATCTGTTCAGGTGGTATCTAAAGCCCCCATTGTGTAACTTATCGGGCCCATATTACTCTGCTTTCTGATCTATTTCCTCAACAAAACATACCTGGAGTATAACACGCAAACCCTGCATATATTCTTCTTTCAAACTGAAAACACTTGCCTTCTTCCACCTTGCGATGTCATGTGGTAATACAGGAAATGCTCCACTGTGTTTTTAAACTCCATACACCTTCACTAGAATGATTGATGAGGATGATTTCAGACCTGGAATTGCCCATCTCTACTGAACAAAAGGTAAAAAGTTGTTGTTAACTTGTAAACTACCACTTCATGACATCACAAGGTGGAACAGAGCCTTTTGGATATGTAGACAGATTAATAAGACAGGATTTCTCAGTGTGATTATGTGTGATTGCCATGTGATTAAATGTAGGATGATTATTGAAATGAACTGAAAATAAACTGGCGGGGTCTGAGCCCATTTTCCTGAGGATCTGGCCAGTCCGGTCCATCTTGTGATGCCATTAAATGTCAGTTTTCAAGTTAACAGCTACCTTTTAAGACGTGTAGAATCCCTCAGTCGTCCAGGTAGAAGGTCCAGGTCACGGCAAAAGGAGAAATTCAATTTGTCAACTGGACAAAAGTTTATTTGGTCGATACGTTTTGCAGCTCATCCAAGCTGCTTCTTCAGTTCTGGTCAGACGCTGCTGGACACTGCCTATATCTTCTTGAAGGGAGGAACTAACTACAGTAAAATTACTTTGAAACTACCACACCTACTTGTTTTCAGTTTCTGTTAGTTAGGTGGGCCTTTTAAATATGCAGTGGGAGGAATGTTAGCTACATTTTACCTTTTGTTCAGTAGAAATGAGCAATTCCAGGGCTAAAACTATCCAATTCCAGGGCTAAAACTACCTAAATGACTCTAGTGAAGGTGAATGAGGTTTAAAAATACAGTGGAGCACTTCCTGTATTACCAAATGACACCATAATGTTTTCTGTTTTAGAGAAGAACTCATCCTAAATACAGAGGGTTTGTGTTTTTTAACATAATGAATGAAACAAAACACAACTCCAGATGTTTGCGATGAGGAAACGGCATTGGATCAGAAAATATCATAAGACGAGCCCTTTAAGCAGTAAGTCTCTGTACTATACAAGGCTCTTCTCATCCTTGTGCTAATGTAAATAAAATAGACTCATCAGTCTGGAGGAGCCTGGAACAGCTTGTATTGTGCGTATGCCTCTGTGTTTGCCAACTGCGGTCCGGAGAATTCACTTTGTTCATCCACGCAGCTCTGCCTTTTTTCACTCCCCGCTAATTCCAACTGACCCTCGTCGTTGCCAGACTGTCTTTGGTGGATTCAATATGCTTGCATGGCTGGACTACAAACCATTTCTTTTTCTGTAGCACTGGTTGGTCACAGCGCGTCTGAGAAAAGAGTGGGAGATGTGTGTAAAATGTGTGGGTTTTGAAAGCTTAAAGTCCATTGTTCTTCTTTTGGAAGATTTTTGTTTTACGAGCCGTATTGTTTGCTTTGTTGTGGGTTGGAGAATGTAGTTGGAAATGGATAACAACTCAAATACCCTCCCAAAAAATAGAGAAAACAATAGGGGTAGTCACAGAATGTTCATAAGAGTTACATCATCCGTTAGGGGCTTGTCACGTAAAATATGACTCATGGAGAGTTCACACCTTAGGCCAGTGCTTCTCAAATAGTGGGGCGGGCCCCCCTGGGGGGTGTGGCGTGATGCCAGGGGGGGCGCGTATGACCCTGGGAAACATGTTTTTTTGCTGTACTGTACTAGAACTAAGTGTAATTGCACATCAACAACAGTAGTTGGCAGTGGCGTTCTCACATGCGATTTACGCACCATCTCACCATTAACAGAACATCCTCTGTCACAGAAAAAACACGTATATTCCACTGAGTCGTGTCCTTTAGTCCGACAGAAGCTGACGCATCAGTGGCACAAGGAGAGAGCGGTTTTTTTTCAGTGCTTTTAGCCTATGCAAATGAGCTGGTTTTAAGTTTCATTTCTGTAAAACGTAAACAAATGTGCGCAAAGCATTAAAAGCACATTAATATTTGAGTCCTCAGTGCAGTCTTTGTTGTAAGTTTCTTTCTTTTTTTTGTTTATAATGTTAATAAAAGGATACAATGGTGTTCTCATAACAATTTTCTAGACAAATAATACTATTTATAGTCGCGCGCAGGAAGGGGGGCGTGAAATGTTTTCTTCTTCCTAGGGGGGGCGTCACAGAAAATAATTGAGAAGCACTGCCTTAGGCCAATGGACTTAAACGGATAGTGCGTTTAAAAAAAAAAAAAAAGTTAATCTGTATGGGTTTCCTTCTAAAAGTTACGTGTGTTGACACCGGCTTACCTCTGACAGTCTCAGCTGATCCCGGTTCGGCTCACTTTCTGAGCCCACATAAGTAGGTCCGGTAACTTCCCTGGAACATGAAATAAAGCTTGTTTTTCTTCTCAAAACAAAACATTTGTCCGAAAGGTGATATATTTGCGTCCCAAACAGTTGTCCACGAAACATCCAGCAGCGTACTTAGCGATCGCCTATTGTCTGTCTGGATTCGTATCACTGCGCGCATATTAGCTGTATTAGCCTGTTCACTTGTAAACTTCCCCTTACGGCGGATCGCATCTGCCGTACACTTCTGCTAAAGGTTAACAGGCTAATACAGCTAATATGCGCGCAGTGATACGAATCGAGAGACACAATACGCGACCGCAAACTACGCTGCTGGATGTTTCGTAGACAACTGTTTGGGACGCAAATGTATCACCTTTCGGACAAATGTTTTGTTTTGAGAAGAAAAACAAGCTTTATTCCTTGAGAAAGCGAGCCGAACCGGGATCAGCTGAGAGTGTCAGAGGTAAGCCGGTGTCAACACACGTAACTTTTAGAAGGAAACCCATACAGATTAACATTTAAAAAAAAAAACGCACTATCCCTTTAAAGGACTTTGACCGTTTTTAAAAAGTCATTACAGTCAACACAACTGAGCCTGTTGTGAGTACTTTAATCTGCACATAGATGACATATACAAGTTTTTCTCATTCTCAGTATATGGACAGGTCTCATGTGAAGCTCAGAACTTCCAGAATTCCCTCACTGAGCTTGTCAGAGTTGGTTTGGTTTAAAGGAAAGTACACACTGTTACTCCTGTTCTTGTCATATTTAAAGAAAGCAAGTTAAAGTAAAATTGTATGAAGATAAAATCTACAAAATGTAACTATAATTTCTTTGCTAAAGTTCCTGTAAAAGCACAGGCTGGGATTCAAAATGATATTAGCTAGAATTACTGAATAAGTAATAATGTTGACAAAAAAAGGGGGGGAAGGGGGAGAAAAACCAAGAGAAACCACGCCATTATGAAAATAGAATACACAATTTTGGTAAATGAAATAGATAATGAAAAAAGACATTTTTCAATTTCATGGCATCGACTAGAGAAAATTTCCAAAAATCAGCCTGATGGGCAAAAAAGCAAAAGCAAATTTAATATTGAAGAACGCAATGAAATGTGAAATTATTTAGGTAATAAGTAGTTTGCGTGCCCAATTCTCACAAATGTATTCCTTACTGGACTGAGCATATATAAAAACAAACATTAAAGCTACATTCTCTAACTTTTCTGCTCGTCTCCATGGAGATTTGATTTCCTCTCCACAGAATAATATCTTGTGTGTTTATTCAGTTCGTTTTTGTTTTTTGCTCGCCTCTCCTCAGATCTGATGTGTACCCTGCTTCCATGGCAATATATAATTTTAAAATGCACACTCTGGAACATTCTGAACAATAAAATCTCCATGGAGACAAGCTGGCGGTGAACCCTCTCCAATAAAAATGTTACTTAGTGCACATTTCAAGCTGCAAGCATTCAAGCATTGTATTTATTTATGAGAGAAACGAGTAAAATTAAACACCTCCTTTGTCCTGTTTACGTCTTCTGCAAAATCTTCTGCAGTATGGCTTCATCCATTTCCACAAACAGCACTAGTTACTGATCAGACCTACGGAGAGGCAAGCCCACTCGCCGTACGAATGCATGCTTTTCAAGGTGTTCCTGACCAGTAAAAACACCGGTAATAATTAATAATAAATAATAATAATACATTTTATTTATAAAGCGCTTTTCAAGACACTCAAAGACGCTGTACAAGAGGTAAAATCAGTAATAAAACAAGTAACAAAACAATAAACAATCAGAAAAACATTAAACATTAAAAGCAGTTTTAAAAAGGTGAGTCTTGAGCAATTTTTTGAAGGTGGGGAGGTCAGAGCAGTCACGGAGAGGTTGTGGGAGTGAGTTCCAGAGGGTGGGGGCAGCAATGGAGAAGGCTCTGTCACCCCAGGTTCGGAGCTTGGTCCTGTAGGGGAGGGACAGGAGGTTGGTGTTGGAGGAACGGAGGGAGCGGGATGGGGTGTGGCGGTGCAGAAGGTCAGAGAGGTATGATGGGGCCAGGTTATGGAGGGCTTTGTAGGTCATGAGGAGGACTTTGAATTGGATACGCTGAGGGATGGGGAGCCAGTGGAGGTTTTGGAGCACAGGAGTGATGTGGTCTCGGGAGCGGGTGTGGGTGAGGAGGCGGGCAGCAGAGTTTTGAATGTATTGGAGTTTGTTGAGAGTTTTGGAGGGTAGACCATAGAAAAGGCTATTGCAGTAGTCGATTCGAGAGGTGATGAATGCATGGATGAGTGTTTCGGCAGCAGAGAAAGAAAGGGATGGGCGGAGTCGTGCAATGTTTTTGAGATGAAAGAAAGCAGTCCGGGTTATGTAGTTTATGTGTTGTTGGTATGAGAGTGTGGTGTCAAAAAGAATGCCAAGGTTTCGGATGAGTGGGGATGGAGTGAGGGTTGTGTTGTCTATGGTCAGGCTGAAGTCTTGAGTGGATTTGGTGATGTTTTTGGGGCCAATAATGATTAAGTCAGTTTAATATACTTTACGTGAGATGGACGACTTTAATGCCGTACTGTGGAACATTCTGAGCGCGAGACAAGCAGGTGATGAACCCCTCCACCAGAAAAGTTACACATTGCACCTTTAGACCAGCATGTCCATTATGTCACTGTTATTTTTCATTTAAATTTAAATTTGCTCAGTTTGAAATCTAAACCGGGTACGCTGCAAAAGTAGGTCACCGTCTGAGTTACCGGCTATACGTCGGGGCGCTATCCCGCCGTGATTAAGGGGAGTATGCAGTCTGCCCTCTGGAGATGTGCCCAATCAGCATTTTGCCTGCATTAGTCTGTAGTTATTAATGAGAATGTGTGTGTATACGTGTGTGTCTTTGTGTACATGCTTGATGGGGGGGGTCGGGGGTATTTGGCCTGACTTGGAGATATGCTTGGCTGGTTTCAGACTTGCAAATAGAAGGTGAACTCAGGGCGACGGTGTTCTACACGTAAGAGGAGATCAACCATGTAATGATACCTGATTTACATAATATGGAGCCAGTGTGGACCAAAGAGGCGGTACAAGTCAGGGAATGTTCGGTGTACAGTATATAATCTTTTAATTTGTGTTTTTTAACACACAAACCCCACATATTTAGGCTTCTCTGTTCCACCTTGTGATTTCATTTGACAATACAGAAAGTGCTCCATAGTGTTAAGTGTTAAACCCCATACACCTTCACTAGAATCATTTAGATGAAATCAGCCCTGGGATTGCCAATCTCTACTGAACAAAAGTTAAAACGTAACTGTTAACTTGAAAACTACAGCTTTATGACATCACAAGTTAGAACAGAGCATTTTGAACTTTGGAGATGCAGAGGGAATAATTATTCAAAACGTGTGAATGAAACCAAACGCAGCTCCAGATATGTTTTTGATGAGGTAACAGCATTATAACATGGCTTAAAGCTGGCTTAAATATTTGGTCTAATATAGGACCTTTACAATATTCAAACCAAAATGGCAATATAACATAAAATGGATGGACTGATATAAATACAATAGAATACAATTAAAGTCACAATGAAATATACAATACCTTATCATAAAATATCAGTATTTTTTGGTAGTAGTAGTAGGAGCCCTCTGCACCGGGAGCAATGGTCAGCTGTGGCTGCCAGGATCTGTCCCGCGGGCTCCTGCTGGTCCTTGGACCTCTTCTCTCCCCTGGGCCCTTCTTCCCTCTCCCATGTCCTGGTGGAGGGATGGTCCTTGGGTCTCTTCTCTCCCCTGGGCCCTGTGTCTTGGAGAGGGTTGATCCTTGGGTCTCTTCCCTCCCCTGGGCCCTGTGTCCTGGGGAGGGTTGATCCTTGGGTCTCTTCCCTCCCTTGGGCCCTGTGTCCTAGCGGAGGGTTGATCCTTGGGTCTCTTCCCTCCCTTGGGCCCTGTGTCCTAGCGGAGGGTTGATCCTTGGGTCTTTTTTTCCTCCCCTGGGCCTTGTGTCCTGGTGGAGGGATAGTCCTTGGATCTCTTCTCTCCCCTGGGCCCTTTGTCCTGGTGGAGGGTTGGTCCTTGGGTTTCTTCTCTCCCCTGGGCGCTGTGTCCTGGTGGAGGGATGGTCCTTGGGTTTCTTCTCTCCCCTGTGTCCTGGCGGAGGGTTGGCCCTTGGGTTTCTTCTCTCCCCTGGGCCCTGTGTCCTGGTGGAGGGTTGGTCCTTGGGTTTCTTCTCTCCCCTGGGCCTTGTGTCCTGGTGGAGGGATGGTCCTTGGGTCTCTTCTCTCCCCTGGGCCCTTTGTCCTGGTGGAGGGATGGTCCTTGGGTCTCTTCTCTCCCCTGGGCGCTGTGTCCTGGGAGATGGATGGTCCTTGGGTCTGTTCTTTTCCCTGGGCCCTGTGTCCTGGTGGGGGGATGGTCCTTGGGTCTCTTCTCTCTCCTGGGCCCTGTGTCCTGGTGGAGGGTTGATCCTTGGGTCTTATCCGTCCCCTGGGCCCTCTGTCCTGGTGGAGGGATGGTCCTTGGGTCTCTTCTTTCCCCTGGGCCCTGTGGCGGTTCCTGGTGGTGGTGGACGACTCTCTGCTCCTGGTGTAGACGGCTCCCCTGATCTTGCTTTTTCAACTGGTTCACCTGTATTCAGCCCCATAGTTTTATGTATTTTAGCATGTGCGTGAGTGTGTGTTTGTTACTGTTTGTGTTGTTTGGTTGTGTGGTGTCGGGCAGCTGTGGGGGCTGGTTGGTCCTGGAAGGAAGGTGGAAGGAAATGTAGGATTGTTTTTAATCACTGTAAACCACTCTGTTACATGTTTTTTTTTTTTTGTATGAAAAGTCCTTTAATAATAAAGTTTGATGGATTGAATGATAGCTGTAGTAGTATTAGTATTAGCTGTAATATCTTTTGTGAGATCAATTTCAAGCAATGTTTTTTTGACATAAGACATTTAATTACTTTTATATAATTGTGCCATATCTAAAATTCACATCTTAGTTTCAAAACACATACCACAATATCAGCATGTATCTTAAACCAAACCCAACCTTGTGCTTCGGGCTAGAATCCAGAAATATTTTTTGTCCACCAGGCAGATGACCTTTGCATTGCCGGCTTTAATTAAACTTGTAATTGTGCATGCCGACTGCTTCCTGTGTTCTATCTAATCTGAGCTTCCAAGCCGCTGACTGTCCCCTCTTTAATTAACTGAGTGTTGTGGAGGCAGTCTGTTTAGGCTTAAAGCTGAAGGCGAAGAAGAGGAGGAGGAATGAACTGCTTATTATCAACTTGCCAGTAAATACAAGTTTGCTGCTAGCTTCACTTTGCAATTTACTGTGACCTTCGTTGGGTTTGCTCGGTCATGCTAGTGTGTACTCTTTTTCTGTTTGGTCATTTCTTTATTTTGTACTCAATCTTCAAAGCTTTTAACATGTCAAAAGGGAGAAGCTGCTCTAGAAGCTAATTGTATAACAAAGAAACCAAACTGTGAGACATGACTACCTACATACACACATATATTCATGGAAAAAAAAATCTCAAATATGAAAATAAAAGTTTAAGGTGACCGTTTTCCACATATTTGAGCAAAATGTGTCTTGCCCCAGTGCTGATATATCAAAGTTCAAAGTCAGCATTATTGTCAAAAACCATATGTACAGGTTGCACACACAGGATTTGAAATTGCTGCGCCCCCTAGGCCGACAGTGAACATAAAACATCTGATAAACAAGACAATAAACACCATGAATAAAACATCACATACACCCATAGCAAAAGGCTTGTATATGATACAAATAGGTAAAACACACAATGTGTAGTATAATAAAGCTTAAATGGTGTCATTTAAGCAGCAATGTCAGTGTCATTGTCATTTAAGTGTCATTTAATCAGCAGTGTCAGTGTTATTTAAGTGCAATTTAAGCAGCAGTGTCAGTGTCATTTAAATACAATTTAAGCAGCAATGTCAGTGTCATTTAGATGCAATTTAAGCAGCAACGTCAGTGTAATTTAAGTGCAATTTAAGCAGCAGTGTCAGTGTAATTTAAGGTCAATTTAAGCAGCAGTGTCCATGTCATTTAAGTGTAATTTAAGAAGCTGTGTCAGTGTCATTTAAGTGTCATTTAAGCAGCAGTGTCTGTGTCATTTAAGTGCAATTTAAGAAGCAGTGTCATTTACATGTCATTTAAGCAGCAGTGTCAGTGCCATTTAAATGCCATTTAAGCAGCAGTGTCAGTGTAATTTAAGTGCAATTTACGAATCAGTGTCATTTAAATGCCATTTAAGCAGCAGTGTCAGTGTCATTTAATATATATTTCATATTCAGTTATATTCGGTATATTGCATTATCGGTTCAAAATATGTCTTTAAAATATGTAATTATGAAGTGTTTCCGTATCCAATAATCAGGAGGTGCACGTAAGCATTGTAGTTGTGTCTGAAAGTTGTGAAAAATGCTTACAAACTCACTCACCTCATCGAAAACACACCTGGAGTTGTGTTGTGTTTCATTCACACAAGTTTAACACACAAATCCTGCATGTTTAGGCCGTGTTCTTCCCTTCAAACAGAAAACACCGTTCCACCTTGTGATGTCATGTGGTAATACAGGAAGTGCTCCACTGTGTTTTTAAACTCCATACACTTTTCATTTCATTTATTTAGTAATTCCGAGCAGGTCAAAACAAGGAAATAAATACATGTAACCAATATACAGTTAAATAGATTTTTTTTTGCTCCAAAAGGAGTGGGAAGAAGAAAACGTAATGAATCCTACCCGTCTTCCAAAACATAATTTAAATGATTGATTTAGCTTCTTTTTTAGTTCAGTACACAAAAACAAAACAAAACACAAAAACCCTTCACTAAAATCATTTGGATTATTTTAACCCAGGATTGCCAATCTCTGCTGAACTGAAGGTTAAATGGAGCTGTTATCTTGAAAACTCCTGCTTCATGACATCACAAGGTGGAACAGAGCATTTTGAGCTTTGGAGATGTAAACAGACTGAAAATAATGGATTATTCAAACATGAGTGAATGAAACAAAACACAGCTCCAGGTATGTGTTTGATGAGGTAATGTTCACAAAAGTTAATTCTGTGTAATATAGGACCATTAATAATGCCTAGTCTTTGTTATAGTTGAGTCCAGATTCTCAAAACACCACAACGTTTATTTCCTATAGTCTACTAGTCACGATTAGCCAAGTAACCATGGCAACCCCAATTACATTCATGACAAAATACAGACTGGCCATAGTAAGAACACATGTCACTGTGTATTGATTCCCATCGCCCCTGTTAGTCATGAACCAAAACAAACGCACCGCGCTACCGAGCTTTAAGTGCGATTGGTTAGTTTCGGATGCACTCTGCAATTATAAGCCCCTGAAATCAAACAAAAAAGGGACCTATAATTATACCCCCCAGAAGGCACCACTCCATTAAAAGCAGATACCGTGGCCCTTTGTTGTTGAGCAATTACAACACATCTTCACTCCCGGCACCCTTCACTTTGTCCGGCGTTCATTCCACACAATAGGCTCCATTTTGCAGTCTTCGATATGGGTGCTAAAATAGAATAGATAGCAGTGGAGAAACAGAGCGAGAGATTGCGAGAGAATTGGAGGAGAGGATGATTAAATATTGGTGTATTGTTGTGCGTCAGAGGGTTGGGGGGGTGTAATCCCGTTGTGTAGACGGGGGACACACAGAGCCATGCTAAATGTTATTAACGACAGGATAGAGGATTAGCACTCGGCTTATTTGCCTCGTGATTGTAGTATGCTTCTATTAAGGGTGCGCTTCTATTTTCGGCGCGGAAATATTGGTTGATCAAAGTTGGGTGAAATTAGAAGCTGTTTGTGGTTCAAGAAGTAGATGGAGTATGATATACGTGCACAATGCAGCTTTTCGGTGGCTGATTGTGTATAGTCGTTATGAGTTTTGACTGTGAAGCGACACATCGTCATGGAAACAAGTAGGTAATACCAGACCACCATAAGTTAAGGGTCAGATCTGTGAAAAAGCAAGCCCATTAGGCATGTTTTTCAAGTCTATAAAGAAACTGAGATAGCCAGGGATTGTGCTGTTATACCTCGTAGAACTTTCAGTTGGCTTAACGTTAAACCAGTGCAGCGTTGCAACGGCTCTTGCTGGAAGTGATCGGAAAAAGCAGAACATCATGACGACTTTTTGAAAACGACTTTTCAAATCAGATGGAAAATCAAGCCTTTGTTGCATCCAGTGGAGAGAAAAGCAGAGCCATCTTTCCTGTCCACAAATGAACAAAGCACTTGCCTTCTGCACGTTTTTCACAAACTAAATAGTCTGTATTGATGCTGTCGCTATGTTTGTTTTGGTTCATTTCGGCCTTGCTTCTCCTTTCGTTTCCACACAAACCTCAGTGCTGTTCTGTGATTGGTGTGACCACCCAATTAATCATACAGCAGGCGCCAAGATAGATGCCCTGATCTTGCCCTGCAAGGCTATGGTAAATGGTTACATTTTTATATAGCAATTTTCTACCTTCAAGGCACCCAAAGTGCTTTACAACAAGAAACCACTCACACATTCACACACCAGTGAATGTGTACGCAGACACTGGGGGCGAGGTGGGTTAAGTGTCTTGCCCAAGGACACAACGGCAGCATTGATCTGTGGGAGCTGGAATCATACCGCCAACCTGTGAGTCAGTGGATCTGACCACTCTTCTTTAGTAGAACTTAGCCTTTTAGTGTTAGAATTACGTTAAAATTTACCCACATTTCATTTATTCTCTTTTCATATTTATGTGTTTTTTTTCCATCCTGATGCCACAAAACAGATAAAAATTGTTGGAAATTTTCCTCTGTTGGGATTAATCTCTGTTGAGAGCCTGCATAGACCAGTCAACAATAGGGATATCTCTGGCTAGTAAGGCTAGTATTTACTGATAGTGTCCTAGCAAAATGCATGTATATATTGCCAATGCATCTTCATGGATATATGGCTCTTTGTTAAAGTCATATTTTTATAATAGAAGAAAGACTCCACTCTACCTCAGCGAAATTACACCACTACTTTAAAGCAAAGTGTAAAGCAAGGTGCAGAGTGTTTCCTGTAAATATTCAAAGACTGTTTGAGATCAGAACAAGCCACTACAATTTAAAAGGAACCGACATGTTTAAAAAACTTAGATTCAGAACTGAGGTTATGGAGCAAAGTGTCACTGTGAAAAGTTAATTTATGGAAAAGTCTTGAGAAAGAAATCAAAGAATCAAGTACAATATTGACTTTTAAAAAATACATAGAATCCAGTGTAATGTGTATGTATGAAAAAGAAAATTAAGTTGTTGTGCATAAAAATGAAGCTTTCTGTTTACAATTGATTAATAATTGTGATTGAAACAGAATTGATGAAATGTTTTATCGGTGTTATTGTCTGCAAAAGGGAAGAGGGGCAAATAACATAAGATTACTCTTCTTTCTGCTCCCTTTCATTCAATTCTTTTGGATTGTTATCACACTGTTGATGTCTTTTTATACTTTATGAATGAAATAAACAAAAAAATGTATAAAAATTACACCGCTCTGGTCACTGAGAGTTCTGAAAAAACAGTTACAAACTCAGTGAATTCACAGTGAATAATTAAGACGCTCGGAATTCATAAGGTAATTGAGGAATAACATTGGACCACTACAAACCATTTAAAATCAACGAGTTCAGTTTAAGACCGTAAAATCGGGGTCCAGCACCTTTAAGTAGCCCATGCGTTCTGTCTTGCTGGCATTTCCCGCCAGTCTTTGCTCCTGTGTATCTTCACAGCAGAGGTTAATGCATATTATATATTTAAGCACAGCACGCCCTTGGTTAATGTAGTGCATAACTGCCATAGGTCAAATGCTAATAAAGAATGTGCAGGTACAAGCTGTGACCCCGATGTTATGAGTCTACCGTCTCAGTGCACAATGCATACTGTTAGATCTGGCCCTCATTATTTGCCATGCAGACAGGCTAAACATAGCTTTATGGTGTGTTGCGGCCTCCAGTCAAGGCACTTTCCCCTTGTTAAAATAGCTGATTAATAATGAATAGGGTCCATCAGCTTCAAAGGCAGGGATCAATCGATTGAGGAGACTTGCCGCCCTCCATTCCCCGAGAAAAAAAACATTACAGCGTGTTTGAAATGCTGTGCCGCCACTCACTCAGCCTCAGAACCAGAGTGCTTTGTTTGAAGAGTCAAAACAGCTGTTAAACACATATAAAGTCATTAATATGTATGCAGGACTTGGCTAGCCAGACTGTATAACTAAACTTTTCTTTCAGGTTGGGCATCCAGTACCACGGAGATGCCATTGCTGTGCCTGTAATGTTCCACAATATGGTATCATACTTATAGAAGGCGCATTTATTTGATTATGGGTGTTTGTTTTGCTAAAAAAATAGCTTAAAAAATGCATTCTTACTGGAAATTGGTCTTGTGGCATCTCCTGCTTGTTTCTATGGAGATTAGAAGGTTTATTGCCATACTTGGGGTTTTTGGAGGTAAAGCAAGAGCATCTCCATGGTGGCCCGTCTACCAGAAAAATTATACAGTGCACTTTTAAGACGGTAATGGCCGAGTTTCTACATTATGAAAAATAATAAAAACAAAATCAATATATTTATTCTTGTCAATTTGTACTTTTTAATTGTAATTTTACTCCCACACGATAATGATCACCCCGTACTTGCCTGAGGTCGGTATAGAAAAACTCCTCATGTATTCAGGGTGGATTAAAACGGACTGAACGTCTATATTATATTGCAGTCTTACACTAATGGCAAATAAATAAATACAAGTTGTAATTGCAAATAAAAGTAAAGATCAATTCATTTTATTTGACATGTTTTCCATTGTCATAATCCACAGGTACACTGGACATTGTTTAGTGGAAAGTACAAATTCACTTGTTGCCTCTTGAGGAAAAAACATCTATAAATTGTCTATTATCCACTCAACCTTGAAATTAAATAAGAACATTTGCATTGGCTACATGCATATTTATTTTTCTGTTGTGTTCATTGACTTGGTTGAAATAAATCTATGAATGAAATCACCCAAAATCCAACCTGTATTTAATATGAAAGAAGAATAGTTAAAGCCCAAGAACCGACCCTTGAGGCATGCCAAAAGTAACACTGAATATAATTATTTTGGTGATTCTAATTTCAGAGTCACTTAATCCATTCTTTTCCATGTAATTGGGACAAGGGTTATGACTTTGAGCATTTTTAGCTAGCTTTGTTCGACCAAGGGCATAAGAAGGTGAAGAAGACACATCCTGGAGAGGTCAGTTCCCAGTAGGACATAAGTAATGACAGTGACACTGAAAAGGGGCCCCCGAGAACTAAATCTTTGTCAGCTCTCACCCGTTCCTCAGGTCAAACCGTCAATGTAAGAATTCGCCTATGGCTGTTGGCTATAAGAAACATCTTCATATGTCTGTGCGCCCTCATTAATCATGCACACAAACCCGGACATCCGTTTTTTGGTATTTCTCCTTGGACAACCCTCTTCCCATCTTATTCCGTTGTAGACTTGACCTGATTGGAATAAATAAATAAATGAATTAAAAAATAAATAAATACACAAACACATACATGAATCAATAAAATAGTATATAAAAAATTAATAAAAATATTATATACAATAAATAAGATATTATATAAAAAATAAATAACATAAAAAAATTATTTAAAAAGTAATTAATCATTTTTCTTTATTATTACAAAGCAAATCATTTGTTTCAAGATATTCTATTTAAAATGCCACTGTATTCCGAATCAAGATTTCTAAATAAATAAACATTATTATATAAAAATAAATAAAATACTATATAAAAATAAATAACAAAAAAAAATATTTTTAAATCCATATTTTTATTCTTTATTATTACTTTAAATTGATTCACATCAAATCATTTGTTTCAAGGTAATCTATTTAAAATGCCACTCCCTCCCATCTCCCATCTAGGATCTAGGCTCCCATCTAGACGCAATTTTCAATTAATTTAGAATTGAATTTATGTTCATTTAAATGTGTGTAGAATCCTTCAGTCGTCCAGTTTGAATCCATGGCAAAAGGAGAAATTCAGTTTCCGTTTTAAGCACTCCTTCGTGCCCATATCTACTAAGATACTTAACAGCGAGAGAAGACGGGTGATTGCCTGGAGCGATATGGACCCTTGTAGTTAGCGTTTTGGGGGGGTACTATTAAAGTGAATGTGTTTGGCTTGGTGATGGAGTATAGAAGGAGTGGACTGGTCTTATATTTATTTAAGACAGGATGAATGTGTATATGTATTTTTATAGAGTGATGGTGCTTGGTTTGGGAGAAGGATAATGATGGTGGGGATGGGGAATGATGGGAATGTTAGTGGGAATGCTGGAGCGGGTGATGGTTTGGGGGGATGGTCAGCGGTGGGGGAAGGAACTCCCAATACGTCTATGTCTGTGCCAATACTGCTACCTTTTTATCTGATGCCGTGTATGTATATTGTATGTTTTTCTGTCTGTACTGCAACCTTTCCTTACCTCGAAGACAAATTTCTCCCTGGTGGAGGCTAATAAAGAAACTTAACCTAACCTAGTTTGTCAACTGGACAAAACTGACAAACTGAATTTCTCCTTTTGCCGTTCATTTAAATACAAAATATCTCGATGGAAGAAAAAAAACAGACACATGTATTCCGAATCAACATTTCTAAATAAATAAATACATTATTATATACAATAAATAAAATACTATATAAAAATAAGTAACATATAAAAAATAAAAAAATAAAAAAATCAATTAATCCATTTTTTTTTCTTTATTATTACTTTAAATTGATTCACAGCAAAACATTTGTTTCAAGATAATCTATTTAAAGTGCCACTGTAATCCTTCATTTATCCAGGAGTGGCCCAAGGTAGAAAAGGTTTCTGAAGTAGTCATCTTGACGTTTTCAGTTAAATTATAATTGTATTCATGTTTATTTAAATACAACATACCCCAATGAAAAAAAAGACATGTATTCCAACATTTCTAAATAAATAAACTTTTTTTCTTGCCCTTTTGGAATGTGCCGAGAAGCCATCTCCCTCAGACATCTTCTACTTCTAACGCATCCATTTTTCATCGTCTTTGTGTATGTGGGTCTTGATAGTCAGGCCAGTGTCCTACAGGTGTCATTGAGCCCATTAGAGCGGCAGACATGCTTGATTGGTTATGGAGGCCCCTCAGATTATAGAGACAATGGAGGAGCTGACATACCCATTTCCCTGTCTTTCTCATATGCAAATCAGCCTCACATCTCTTTCACGCGCCGGAGTGACTGTCGGGCGAAATTGTGAAATTGGCAAGCATCTGATGGCCAATAACGTGTCAAAAAGTGGAACAAGCTTTAGGCGTGTTTTTTGCTTGAATTACCAAAACATATGTGGATTTCTTATAAAACATAAATATTAGCATGTGTGCTGTTTGCAGATATGTTTTGGATGCTATTAGTGTACAAGTAAACGTATCTAGTTATGATTAAATTTTTTTATAGAGGAAAAAATGGGAAAAGTTCACAAACTGAATACCTCAAAATGTTCTCACACCAGTAGTTATTCTGGAAGGGCTTGTTCCTTCAAGAAATCCTGTGTAAATCTTATCTTTTATTGCACAATAAGATAACAAGCAGGAAAATGTTACCTAAAACTGTAAAAAAGGACACAGTTTTCATTTTCTTTTTTTGAAAACTCCTGTTTCCTTTTTCAAATGTCAGATTTTACAGCTTTTGTGACCGCTTCCCCAAATTCTATCTTGACTTGACTTGATCTTCATAGCAAGTTGGAACATTATCTTGAAGTCGTGTTGTCGTAATACTAAAATTTCCAACTCTATTTTGATCAAGGCTCAATACTCGATACCGATTTTGATACCACAATGATTCAACAATAAATGACGTTGACATGTGATCTCATTGACTGTCAAATGGACCAGCAGTTATGGGGCAAATTTGGAGCCAATATTTTGAATAGGAATTTATTTTATGGAGAAAATAGCGAAATAAAAACCCGAGGATCATGTAGAGCAGGTTAATACAAACAACATTCCAGGCAGAGGTCCCATGGCATGAAATTTTCACTTTCTGAGGTTTTTGAACGTTAATGTGAGCTCCCCTACCCTGTTTAGGGCACCCCATGGCTAAAAGTTGCGAAATGTCTAAACTGAGCATTTGCGGTCCTTTTCTGCGTTAGAAAAAAACACAGCTCAAACGGGCGATTCTGAACAAGGCAACTATGTGACGTCACATCGAAAAATGCAGCTCCACCCCCTGTCTGTGTCTCTACTCAGCGTCTCTGTAAATCACGCCCAGAGAGTTTGGACTGCGAAGGAGCTACGCAATGCGAAATGCGTTTTTTTATTTGCCTGGAGGCACGTGCGAGTGTTTCTAGGCTCGGAAGTCCTTTATCTGAGCTTGTGGACATCTGAAACAGCAGTGGTTTAATTTTATTTTCTGTGGAAATGTGTTTATATTTCAATGGAACGCTTCTCATCTCTTCCTCCGCGCAAAAACGCGGAAGTGGGGCCAGCACACAGCTGAAGAGGAAAGAGCGGAGAGTTTGGCCACGCCCCCACCCGCTAATCTGGCCTATCTTTGTCCTCCTCATTTGCATTCAAGCAACAACGCCCATAATGGAGTGTTCCAGAGAGATATTTATGACTCTTTCTCATCTTATCTCTCTTTCTCATGCACTGAGTCTTGATTTTGAAGAAGGATTCATTTACAGTATTAGGGAACCATTAAGGAGCCATATAAAAGCATCAAGAAGTATCATGTCATGTCAGACCAAATGATGAATCTCACTGCAACAGTTACAGAGAGAGATGGTTTTTCAGGGTAAAGTCAATTTGAGCCTTGAGTCGGTGGAGCCAGAAGTGCTCCCATGCTCATTTCCAGTTTGGGAACGTGGTGGCTAGCAGATGTTGTCTATGTCCATTTATATAGTTACAGACTAAGGGTCTCATATTAGTTCTTATACAGAACAAAAACCTTTCTATAAACATTCAGGAAAGGTCCAAGTTTTTAGTTACGAAGAGCTGATCAATGAGTTTCGATCTCGTTTCGATACACATTTTAGTATTATTTAGTGTCTGATTTTTGAAATGTCAGAAGCCCTATCTGGTAGACACTCACCTCTACTCAAGATGCATTTCTGACGTACTTTTGATCAAAGAAACCATTCTATCTCCTCTCACCTCACCATCTTATTCATCAGACCAAATATGCTTTTCTTTTCGTCAAGGTCGCGCTGGAGAAGCTCCCTCGCGGCTGCTCTGGCTTGTCACCATTTTTTTTCTTTCTTCTTTCTCCAACCCTGACGACGTAAACCGCCGATCGTACTGACAAGATCCGAGCTAGCCGAGGGGGCACTATTGTTGTACCTGGCAACCCACGCTTGTATTCTCTGTGACAGCGTTTATTTAAAGTGCAAATGACGGGTTTGCAGAGGTCTCATCTTCTTTTAATGTCGTTTTGTATGCGTTTGAATCAAATATGTCCTTCACTAATACAGATATATTGTAAAAGCAGCTCTTAAAGGTTAATTTTGTAACTTTTCTTTGTATTTTTCTATGGATTTGTCATTGCTCTGCCTGGAATGTTCCACAGTATGACATTAAACATTACATTACATACATTTATTCAATTACTGGTGGTTTTAAAGCTCAAAAATATCAATAAAAACATTCAACAACAACATTGTGACTGTGAGCGGGGGTCGCCTCTCCACAAATCTGACCTGTAACTTGGTCTGGTTTCGTCTCCGTGAAGATAGAAAGGTTTAATGCCATACTGTGAAACATTCCAGGCAAAAGCAATGACATCTGCATGGAGAAAAGAATTGTATCTGCATCTAATTATAGAGCGTTTTACTGTCCGTGAATCAGGAAGTGTGTGTTAGCATACTATTAGGGTTTATTTTCCGGTTTCAAAACATACTCTTTGGTTTCTTGAATAATGTAAATATTACACAGTTAACCTCCACATAATCCTAACCAAGTTTCATGTCCATAAACCAAAAGTGCTATTTTTTTATTCCAAATTCCAAAGCTGAACATTACAGAGAAACAATTCAACTCTCAAACCTAAAAGCCTTGAAAACCAGAGATCATTTTTAAACTCTTTTTGCTTTGATTAAATTCCCCTGGTATCGCTTTCTCTTTCTCCTTTATTCTGTTTGTGATGTTACTTTGTACTCTATCCTGTTATGCTTTATTGCCTTTTTTTTCAATACAAAATGCACAGTTAGGATGCTAGTTGTTGTTGTTAGCATTAGTGTAAAACTCTGCTTATTGATACTTTGCAGCAGATGTCATAAATGTTTTGTTGGACTTTAGTCTGATCTTCATTTTAACACAATCTGACCATAAAGGAAATGTACCTGGAACTACAACATATTTAGTTTTTTATAGTTTAGAAATAGTTTAGGGATCAGCAACCTGCGGCTCTTTGATCCCTCAGTACAGTGGTCCCTTGTTAACACACATTAACATTAACGTTTTCTCACATTTTTCTCTTGTTTAAACACTCAAACTTTTGTAGATTTTCAACAAAAAAAACACAGTATTATAGAATGAAACCAAAGATCCAAATTGTTTTCAGGCTCTAAACATATCACGTGTATTTCACAGTTCCTCTGACCGAGCCTGTTCGTCCTGGCGCCGCTTCGCTGTGGCGGGTTTTGTCAGGGAGAAAACTTGCATATAGAGTCACACTGCGATCGAACATTTATATAAATCTGGCAAACTGAACGCATTCTGTACAGGAGACACGGCACGGAGGAGAATGATTGACGAATCAGCAAAGGTCTACAGTCCCTTAGCCAATCAGGAAGCAGAAATGCGCGTTGATACACTATTAAAAAAATGGAATAAAAAAATCTGCAAAACAGCGAGGCCGCGAAAGGTGAACAGCGATATAGAGAGGGACCATTGTATTTAATTGAAATGTGTTTTATTTCAGTTCTTTCATTTTCAAAATGTAATTCTATGACACAAAAAGCCATTATATGCAGTGTTATTTCATTTTAAATTTCAAAAGGGTTTTGTGGCTCCCAGTGTTTCCCTTACTGTATGATACAGATCCAAATGTCTCTTTGAATGGTAAAGGTTGCCGCCCCCGGGCTTAGAGTTTTTCCAGTTAGTCACTCTCACATTTTTTTGTTGAACATCAAACACCAAAACAGGACAATGGGCGCTTATATCAGAATCAGAAAGATTTTTATTGCCATTGTCAAGTGAACAGAGTTCACAAAACTAGGAACTTGTCTCGGTGATAAGGTGCAAACATAAAACACTAAATAATAATAGTAATAACTAGAGTATTGATCTGCAGAACCTTCCTCTATAGACATGCAGAACATCCCTAGTGTGATGTCACGCAAAGGGATCAATAAACTCATAAACGGTGATATTAGGAATGTAGAAGGTAAGTGTGGAATAACTTTGGACCTCTGCAAACTACTTCAGTTTTTAGCTGACAGGAAGAAGACAGGAAAATATGTGCATTAAAGTTCCTATATTACACAAAACTGACTCTTGTGAGCTTTAAGTCATGTTAGAATATTGTTTTGCTCATCAAAAACAGGCCTGGAGTTGTGTTCTGTTTCATTCACACATGTTTGAGTACGTATTAGTCTGTCTACAAAGTCTACAAAGTCTGTCTACACACATGTTTGAATACGTCTTAGTCTCCAAAGCTCAAAATGCTCTGTTCCACCTTGGTTATTATGACGTTGCAGTTTTCAAGTTAACAGCTCCTTTTACCATACTTTTCCAGGGCTGAAAGTATCCAAATGATGCTCGTGAAGATGTATGGAGCTTTAAAAACACAGTGGAGAACAAGCTTTAGTTTTAGTTGGTTTTTGTTTTTTTTCTAACTGCTCAGTCTTAGTTTAGTTTTTATTAGTTTTAGTTTAGTTTTTGGGTTATACTTTGGGTTATTTGTCAAGTGCAGGATTTAAAAAGAAAGTATTGTGTTATCAAAGTTACAACAAACAAATAAAATTTTAAAACATTTATTCAGGTATACCCCCTTAGCTTATGCAAACTTTGAGATTTGTGGGATTTTTCCCTTTGAGAACTGTTCCACAAATGGTGTGACCTGCCCCCAGCTCGATGCACTTTTGCTTTTGTCCGTCTCGCCATCATGTCCAAAGAAATCCCAACTTAAGCCGTTTTGCCAGATCCTACGGTCGACACGTGTGTGCACAAGTCAACTGTAAACAGGAAGTGATGGAGAGGAAGTGCCGTAAGGTGCCACCGGCTCACGTAAAACTGCCAGAGCAATGGGTTGATATATTTTATAGCATTCTAAGGCTTGTAAATAAATTGACAAAGACGAAAACGAAGAGCGATTTATCTATAATTTCAGTTGTTTTTTGTTAATTTTGTAAAGACACAATACAGTTTCAGTTAGACGACGTTCAGACTGCAGACTGCTCAATGCTGATTTTTTTGTGAAATCCGATTTTTTTGCACGGCCGTTCACATTTCCAATTAAATGCGACTTGTATGTGATCTCCAGTGTGAACGCTAAACTCCCCAAAAGTGTCCCGCATGCACCTTGGAGGACACGATGACGTCACACGCAGCGAGCGTGCTCAATGTTTACGGAAGTCACCTAAAGTTGCTTTCGTACCGGAGCCAAAACATGTACAGCTTATTTGTTTTAAGGAGGAGACGGAGAAAGAGAAGGACAAAGTTTCTGGCCACGGCGTTTTGCGGGGCAGTGGCAGCAACGTCCGTATGAACGTGTTGGTGCGGAGTCGCAGCCAAGAGTGGTGGGATTGCTACGTGCTTCGCCACTTCACTGATACGGAGTTTATATACTATTTTCGCATGACGAGAGGAACGTTTGTGTACATTTGTTCGCGCCTACTTGTACCACTCTCGCTGGAGGAAACAGACCCAGGTCAGATGAATGCCGTTCAGACTGAAGTCGCATGCCAAAAGATTGGATATGTATCGGTTTTAGGACCACATATCCAAGTGGCCTGGATCGCATTTGAAAAAATCGGATCTGTGTCGTTCAGACTGTCATTAGAAGATCAGATACAGGTCGCATAGAGGCGAAAAAAATCGGATTTGGGTCACTTCAGGCTGCAGTCTGAACGTAGCCTTAGTTATCTTTTATTTTTTTAATTGTCATTTTTATTTAATTCAGTTAATGAAAATATTTATTCAATTTTAGTTTTTCGTTCATTTTCGTTAACTATAATAACCTTGCTGGAGAACTTCCTGTACTACCACCTGATATCACAAGGAGTGTTTTTGGTTAGAACTCAGCCTAAACATCCAGAGTTTGTGTGTTAAACGTGCGAATGAAACAAAACTAAAATAAACTCCAGGTATATTTGCGATGAGGAAACAACATTGTAACATAAATCAGAACTGAGTGTACTATGGGCCCTTTAATGACACCGTTGGTGGGGCAGGGTGTCACTTTCGGGTGACTGGGCTTTGGTGTAGGAGCTGCACAGTTCATAAAGTGCATTATTAGAGCGATGGCCAGATTCCAGAACGCTTATATTATTAGGAGTACAAGTGTCCTTGCTGGGGTCACTGTTTCTAGATGGAAAAGAACTTACACTCCCCTTCGTCCTTGGGCTCATAAAATATAGTGTAAAAGTCTAACAGTTTTGTAGCTGGTGGTGTGCCGTCCGTTGAAAAACTAGTCCATGTAAAGACGCTTTAATGTAATACTGCATGTTGGAGTCATACAGATAGTATACCACAACTTATATTATATTATTTAAACCATTCAACAATTTACTGCCAAGTAATCTACTAAGTTTGATCAAAATGAGAGAGAGAACTCATAATTTAAGAGGGTATGAATTAGGGATGCAAATTATCGATTAATTCATTAATTGATAGTTGATTGACCTTATCGATCGATTAACGATTAACTGATAAGCGGCATTTTTCACCTGAAGTTTACTATTTCAATAGGATCTTTAAAAATATAAGCTATAGTATACATAACACTGAGTCATAAATTTATCATAGTATTATTATATTGTATATTCCTCGATTCATTATTCCTTAGTAAAAAGCAGACAAATGTATTGATGCTGAATAACAAAATACAGTAATCCCTCGCTCTATCGCGGTTCGCAGATTTTTATTTTTTTTTCAATTTTTGTTTTTATAGTGTAACATTTTTTTTATAGTGTAACATTGTGTGCTGTCCTGATTGGCTGAGAGACTAGAACAGGACTAAACGTGGACTAAACCAGACCAGAACTAAACCAGGTCTAGACAAGGTCTAAACCTGGACTGGACCTGGACTAAACCAGGACTCGACCACGTCTAGACCTGGACTAAACCAGGATTAAACCACCACGTGCCGCTGCTGGTTTCGTGCGAAGAACCACAAACCAGCCGAACGAAACTCGGGGCCCGAGCCACAAACCAGCCGCACGAAACCAGCAGCGGCACGCATTCTGGGCGCTGCGGTTCGATCTCGCCTCGCGCGTACACCGGGGCTGCTGAGCAGTGCCGTTGGCGCCTGTGGCTGGCTGTGAGTCGAGCTTGGAGCAGCGCGGTGCGCGGTTGCCATGTTTCGTGACCACGCGGGTGCGCGTGTCCATGATTAGTGATTAATTACAATTAATGCATTTTGTTCGACCAACGTCTTAATCAACAATTAATCGTTAATCGATTAATTGTTGACATCCCTAGTATGAATGTTTGAAACTCCCCGTAAATGTTTCTGTGTGTCGACATGTGGTGTAAAACTCTGGAACAGTCTGGATACACATCTCAAGAAATGCCAAAATATCCATAAATTCAAGTTACTATAAACATATGGTCTGGTCACAGTTTATAGAGAGTGGGTCTGAATATTAGAACAAATTGCCTTCTGTAGAGCTGCTTTATGTTTGTCGTTTCCGCACCATTGTTGGTTTGTTCTGTTCATCACATTACTCGTATCTGCGTCTATTTCCATTGTTGGTTTCCTTTTGTAAATAGTTCAAGTCTAATGTAAAATGTCTGAAGAATGCAAAAGAAAGCTCATTATGTCAAATTAGAAGAGGGGGTGGGTTTAAATAAGTTTTCTTCATTTCTTCTTCCCACTCCTTTTTGGACAAATGTTTTGTTTCTTTTAGGCCCTCGCAAATGACGTCCCCAAATGAAATCCCCACTTTCAAATGCGATTTTGAGACGAAAAGTCCCCAAACGGATTAAATGGGCATCACAGTGGGGGGTGGGTGATATTGCATATTTAAAATAATGTAATTTGCTTACTTGCCCAAAATTTTTAAAAATAAATGAATAAATAAATAAGCTTATTCTAAACTGTATTAAATTGTGTGATTTTTGAGTGGAAAATGTAGAGTGCTGTTAAGAATGCAAACTCCTATTATTTCTAAAATCAATCAAAAAAAAAAAATCTAGATTACTTATTGAACGTATAAAAATGAACGAACATTCTGTACATATACATCAAGTAACATATACTGTATGACACATTGAAATACACATATGGTCTGAATAAAATTGTTTATCACATAAAACTGTATATTTTAATTGGCATTATGTAATATGTTTTCTATGTCCAGTGGGGCATATTGCAATAGAGTCAAAACTGCTGTTTAAGTAGGTACAATTATGAAATCACAAAGACTACAATTATTTAAATAATGTACCTTTTGTAAACAAGAAAATATACTAATATTCTGTATGTAATGTTTTCTATGTCCATTGGGGCTACAGGTACATAGCAGGTACAATTATGAAATCACAAAGACTACAATTATTTCAGTAATATACCTTTGTTTTTTGTTTTTGTCTTTAGAAAAAGCAAGCCCTGCTAACCCTTTAGATTTTTACTAATATGCTCTGAAATTCATGAGAGTCTTGGATTCATTTAACAGTTCGTAGTGTATCTTATCTCAAATGTTAACACTCCTGGAGTTGTTTACAAGGCACTCTGAACACTATCCTACTTTTTACACATAAAATATAACAAATCTATTCACCATTGTCTGTAGAAACTGACATTTTATTTCTAAAACCATGCAAGAAGAAGAATAATCCCACACTCAGTCTTACTTTCAAAATGTAAGATTTATTAGGACATATGTTTCGGACAAACCTTGTACAGCATGTCCTAATAAATCTTACATTTTGCAAGTAAGACGGAGTGCGGGATTATTTTCTTATACAGCTCTGTAAAAAAATAAGAGACCACTGCAATTTTTTTCTGAAATCCGCATCTCTACATGTATTACAACCATTCCATTTCAGCGTCTGTTGAATTTCCAACACAAACACAAAGCTGAGCTACTTCAGTTCTTGCACCAGGAGTGGAATAAAGTCACCCAAGAACAATGTGAAAGACTTGTGGAGAGCATGCCAAGACGCATGAAAGCTGTGATTAAAAATAAGGGTTATTGCACCAAATATTGATTTCTGAACTCTTCTTAAGTGTAAACATTAGTATTATGTTGTTTTAAAATGAATTTGATCTTGTTTCTTTGCATTGTTTGAGGTCTGAAAACATGGATCTTTTTTGTTATTTTGACCATTTATCAAAATAATTGCAAATAAATGCTCTAAACGATAATATTTTTATTTGGAATTTGGGGGAAATGTTGTTAGTAGTTTATAGACTCAAACAAACATGTTCCTTTTGCCTAAACACATACCGCAGGCTAAAACAGGACTAAAGCAGGACTAAACCAGGACTAAACCAGGGCTTAAACCGGAACTAAACCGGGACTAAACCAGGAATAAAGCAGGACTAAACCAGGAATAAACCAGGACTAAAGCAGGACTAAAGCAGGGCTAAAACCGGGACTAAACCGGGACTAAACCAGGACTAAAGCAGGACTAAACCAGGACTAAACCAGGACTAAACCAGGACTAAACCAGGACTAAACCAGGACTAAAGCAGGACTAAAGCAGGGCTAAAACCGGGACTAAACCAGGAATAAAGCAGGACGAAAACAGGACTAAAACAGGACTAAACCAGGACTAAATACTACATTATTTTGTATTGTATTAAATTGACACAGGTGATTTTTAACTTAACATGTCCCGTGTATTATTGAATTATTGAATGATTATATGGACTTTTTGTTACAAAAGCATTTCCATTTGGACAAAGTACCTTCTCATTCTGAGACCTTTCCTGAACGTAAACACCACACCACAGATAGTCAGTGATAGGGGAGGGCTTAGTTTAATGTCATGCAGATTAGGCAAGAACGCCAAGAGTGAGGAAACTTTACGAGCTGATTTCTCCGCTCAGCATAAACCAATGTGTATGCTTTCAAATGGCCACAACTTATTCAAATGTTGTCAGATTTTCATGTATAAGGCATCATTGGAAACACTTTCAGAATCTGTGAATAATTCAAAACGCCTCCTGGACGACTTGTGATTGGTTTTGCCGTGGTCGGTCACAAATGTTCCTTTTGCCCAAACACATACCTACAAGTACTAAAATCAGAAAAAACTTATTTTTTTCCAGAGCTGTATGTTCTGGGGCTGCTCCCTCTCCTCCAATGCACCCATTTGAAGTGATTTGAAGAAATTGAAGTGCGAAGTTTCTCATTCTTGTCTTCTAATATGCAGCGAGCCTAAATTTCGCCATTTTGGCTGTATAAATTACATGTACCTGGTCACCATCACCCTCCCTCTGTCCTCCTCCTCTCCCACCGCTTCCATTTCCCCCTTCCGTTTGTCCGGTGAGTTCCCAGAGGTGACAGGCGAGGAACGAGGACACTCATTGTTACGCTAGCTCCAGCAAAGCCATGCATTTTTAATCCGCCCTGACACCAGCAGCTCCCCTCCTCGTGGATGCCTTTCGCCGGGGACCACAGACCTCCGTGTCCCGCCTGCACTGGTGTGTTTGCGATCGGGCACCTTAGGGACACCTCTGGGCTTCGCCGCTGCAGTCTGGAGTAATTGGTGGCAGGTGTACTTCTGGCGACCTTGAGCTATTTTACAAAGACTGTGGTTATTTGTGTTTGTGTGACATGCATTTAGCGGCCAAGGGTCACTGGGGAGAATAACAGAGCTATTATAGATCCTGATTTTTCCACCAGGCAATATTCTGTAGTGTGAATGGATCAATAATTGAGTCGATAAGGTGATTGATACGTATTATCCATCAGTGCTAAATATGAGAAATTCTTTAGCTATGTAAGGCTGTTGAAGTACATCAAAATGCAATTAGAGACACTGAAAGTAACACAGTGTTTTATGTCATTGATAAAGGTGCACAGTAATAGTAGTAGTAGTAGTAGTGGTAGTGGTAGTGGTAGTAATAGTAGTAGTAGTATTAGTAGTAGTAGAATGGATGACATTTCTGGAAGGACTGTAGGCATATCTAAAAGTAGTACTGATGGTAGTAGCTGTAGTTGTAGTAGTAGAAGTAATAGTTGTAGCAGCTGTAGTAATTAGTCATAGTAGTTGTAGGAGTAGCTGTAGTTGTAGATGTAGTTGCAATTGTAGTAGTAGGTGTACTATTTATAGCTGTAGTAGCAGTTGTAGTAGTTGTTGTAGCTGTAGTAAGTAGTCATAGTAGTAGTTATAGTAGTAGCTGCAGTAACTAGTTGTAGTAGTAGCTGTAGCAGCAGCAGCAGCAGTAGTAGTAGTAGTAGCTGTAGTAGTAGTAGTAGCTGTAGTTGTAGTAGTGGTGGTGGTAGTAGTCGTAGTAGCTGTAGTTGTAGTAGGGGTAGTGGTGGTAGTAGTATTGGTATTGGTAGTAGTGGTAATAGTAGTAGTAGTGGTAGGGGTAATTGTAGTAGTGGTAGTAATTGTAGTAGTAGTAGTAGTAGCTGTAGTTGTAGTAGTGGTGGTGGTAGTAGTAGTAGTAGTAGCTGTAGTTGTAGTAGGGGTAGTGGTGGTAGTAGTAGTGGTATTGGTATTGGTAGTAGTGGTAATAGTAGTAGTAGTGGTAGTGGTAATTGTAGTAGTGGTAGTAATTGTAGTAGTAGTAGTAGTAGTAGACAATGGTGGGCAAGAGTCACTGGGGAGAATAATAGAGTCATTACGGATTGTGATTTTCCACTTGGCCATATGTAGTGTGAATGGATCCATAATTGAGTCGATAAGGTAATTGATCCGCGTTATCAATCACTGGTAAATGTTAACATCCCTTTAAACAGCCTAGTAGTAGGAGTCGCAGTAGGAGGAATAGTAGTAGTACAGTAGTAGTAGGAGTAGGAATAATTTTTGTAGGCTTCTGGAATCAAATGAATGTTGTAATAGTTGCAAGGTGGTACTTATTTTTGCTTATTTTATGCAGTATTACAATCCCCAAAATTCAGGAGCATTTCTATCAGCTTGAATTCTTACACTATATTCCCACGATTATTTTCACAGACTACACCAACTGATAACGTATCCAAAGTGCACGATGTAAATACTTCCCACTGTTTCCACCCCACCCAGTGCAATCACAACATCACTTATTTATAACGCTGACATCTTAATGGGCGGCAAGACTTATGAGCACAATAACAAGCTTCTTTATGCTCTGTATTTATGTTCATGTTCTATACACTCACACATGTAGATGATAATAGAAGTCATCAGTCTCTTTCTCTGTGGACAGTTTTTAATGGGATTGAAGAATCCTGCTCATGATGCCAGTCGTGGCAGATTGATACGCTACAACGGTCATCCTTATTAATGTTACTTCAAATCCTCATCCTTCACTCACCCCTTCACTGCTGGTTGTCGCAGATGATGCTCGTGTGGTGTTCTAGTAAAAGAGGTGGGGGACGTCTAAGAAATAATATTGCAATTGTTGTTAGCAATATGGAATTAGACAACCTTAAATTTAAAATACACAAAGAGAAATTTGTCCACTGCGTTTTAATCCATGCTTAAGTGCTGCTGGGGCATCTCTTCAGGAGCAACAGTCATGCAAACTCACGCCCAGGGACCCATCTCCACGATCTGCGTGCTAGTCTAAGGCTGCGTCCCATTTCTCTGTCTTACCCCTTCGTCTTACCCCTACCCCTTGGTTTTGCGCTTTCATGTGAGGGCAAGGGGTGTCCCGATTCTAATTTTGATCAAGGGCTCGGGCCACAACATTGGGCTACATACTCCTTGAAACAAATTAAGCTCTCCACCAGACTTGAAACGAAGGGGTACGCCTACAAGCTCAGGCAGGTTTTGGGATCAGGATGGCAGCGTCACATCGACCAGCCAAGGAGTCTCATGAATGTATTTTCAGCAGTTGTAATTATCGATTAACAGTTTAGCAGGTTTACAATTATGACGCTTATGTTCTACGTTACTTTTAGTGAACTGTTGTTGTAGTTTTAATTGTAGTGATGTCTGTTTAGCCGACGTTATCATTTTCATCGAACTTTCATGTATATAAATATGTATATAAATGTATAAATGTCGAGCTGAGGTACCCGATAATCCTTGACATTTGTTTATGTTTGTTTGCGTCAATTGTTGTCGCCTCTGTTGACGTAGCAGCTCAGGTAGAGGCAAGAGACGATGACGCAAACGGTAATCGAGTGGTGTCTCATTTCTTAGGGGAACATTCGTACCCCTAGCCCTCTCAGCTCGGTATCGAGGGGCAAGACAAAAGGGGTAGAGGAAGGGGTAAGACAGCGTAATGGGACGCAGCCTTAGTCAATACTACCTTAGCTGAAGGATTTGACATATGGTACATGTTTTGGGTTGATGGAGGAAACCAGAGTGCCCTGGGAAAGCCCACCAAGACCTGGGGGAGAACATGCAAGCCTCACACAAAAAGGCCAAGACGACCTGGGGATCAAACCTGGAACCTTCTTGCTGAGTGCTAGCCACTTTGACTATAATATTCCACAGTGTGGCATTAGACAATAATATGCCTCACTATGTGCTTTAAAAAACCTTTTACAGCGCTACGCTGTAGACATCATTCATTCACACCACACTGGTGGGAAGACGGAAAATAAAGCTCTCAATCTGGCAGCACGGTGGCTGAGCGGCTAGCTCTCACGCCTCACAGCAAGAAGGTTCCCGTGTCTGGGTGGGTTTCCTCAGGGCACTCCGGTTTCCCCCATCAACCTAAAAATACGTTCCATAGGTAAAAATCCTCCAGCTAAGCCGAGCAACAAGATCATTGACTTGATGTGCTGCCCACTGCTCCTGGAAAAAAAAAGGATGGGTCAAATGCAGAGGACAAATTTCCCTACAGGGATAATAAAGTATAATAAATAAATAAAATAAAATAAAATAAATCTACCCATCTGATCACCACTAATCACACCACATTCATACTTGGCAATGCAGGGGAAGTGTCTTGCCTAAGGACACAATAACAAGACTTGGTCCTGATTCCCACCAAGACTTGTTGGAATCAGTCCTCTGACCTTTGGGTTGGGGGACTACTGCTCTTTATTTGCAAGGAACAGCAATCCATGTGCACAGGAATGAAGGTCTAAGATACAACCCACAGTCCATATGTGATGCCAATATAGAACTCCATCCTCAGACCCAAAACGACAAAGAAAGGTGTAATCACAGTGTGCTAATCGGAGATCGATCACCCAATAAAGGCATGAACAATCACCTTAGGGTAGATCTAACTAGACTCAGTGTAGTTAGTGATATTTATGTTAGTGATTTATAAGAACCCAGTAAGAAATGAAGAAGCTGCTAGTATATGTGTTGAAACATTTGTCCTGTTGACAGAATTCCAATTTTCCGACATGCTACAATGAACATCCTTTAAACTATTTCTTCACCCCTTTGCTCTAACATTGCTCATCACTATACATCCACCACTCGCCCTCACTAAACACATCCCCTGACTCTTCTAACGCTTTTTCTCTTCTCTGCTGGTTTCAAAAGACGAATGAATTAGCCGTTCTCCATCACGCGGGATCTCTCTGTAATGAAGCCTTTGTGTTTGCACTCTGAGCTGGCGCGATGCTCAAATTGAATCGGACTCTCTTACCTTGCCGTGGCTCCGTTTTACGCCCCCCTCTGTTCGCACGGCGCTCTCCAAAATAAGTATTTGAATGTGTGTAAACACTTGGATGCACACCTGGCTGCATAATGAGTCTCAAATAGAGTTGTACGGTTCTTTAACGGTGTTTTCCTCCTTTTTGCTATTATTTGTTTTTGTAGAATATACAAAGTAATTGGTGTGATTTCAGCGCTGTAGTCGACTGAGGATATTTTTAGTTGACTTGTTGCTGGCAAAGCTCATAATATTATCTTGATCTTGTATACAGAATAGTACTACTAAACAGTACCTTCAGAAAAAAGGTCTCCATGGACGTTATTGCTTTGTCTGGAATGTTTCACAGTATGGCATTAAACCTTTCTATCTTCATGGAGCCCAAATCAAACCAAGTTACAGGTCAGATCTGTAGAGAGGCAATCCCGCTCACAGTCAGAATTCCTGTTCTTTAGTAATTTAGTCAAAGTTCTATTAGTCAGCTAATTATTGTATTTAGATTCTAAGGCTACATTTATATGATGACGGTCTGAACAGAAGACGTAAAAGTGACGTCGCGTCTTCACTTTTTATTCTGCGTTTAGACAAGCATTTTCAGGAGGAAATCTGCGTGCATACGTGTGTGGAATTCGATTGAATATGCATGCCAGGCGGCTAGAGGGTGCTGTGATACATTATCACTATGTCCGCGTGCATGCGTAGAATCTTCCTTCTTCTCATCTGCGCCATGAAAAGCAAAACAAAACATGGCTACCGGCAGCAAAAAAAAAAAAAAATTGTGTGGTCAGACGAAGAAGTTCAACTATTGCTTCAGACCACGTTAGAACACAAAGCAACGAAGGCGCAACAAGGTGTGGACTGGGAGTCCTGCCAAACAAAGTACACTGACATATGGACCGATGTGACATAAACGTGTACGCGACGTCAGCTGATTTGACCAGAGTTTTGCGTCTTGGGCAGTGTAGACAAAACGCTACGGTGGAGCGTATTCAAGCTTTCCACTTTGGAGGGCGGTTTGAGTTTTTTTGCGCTTTTAAGCCCCCAAAACGCCGCCACCATCTACACGAAAGGCACTTCTGATTAAATATTTTGTCGCTTTTGCCCAGGGACAAAGGATCTACAAGCAAAGCAGCAGGAAAACATGGAGTGAGTGAGATGAAGTTTTAGGACTGGACAGTTGAAAGGTTGGGGGGTCCGTTACCTGCTTGTTTCTATGGGTATGGCATTGCTCTGTCTGGAATATTCCACAGTATGACATTAAACACCTCTACCATGCATGTATTCAATTTCAGGTGGTTTTATAGCTCAAAAATACCAAGGAAAAACAAGTATTCTGACTGTGAACGCTGTTACCTCTCCACAGATCTAACCTGTAACTTGGTCTAGTTTGGTCTCCACTGTGAAATATTCCAGACAACTTAATAAGATTTCCATTTGACAAACCCTCCATCAGAAACCTTACACAATGCACCTTGTGTTCATATCCAGTTGGAAGGGGTTTTAACTCGCCATCTCCTTTTCTATCGACAAAACGCTTCTGTGTACTTGGCATGGATGTTGCTTACCTGGTGTGTGATCGGGGCCATAGTTCCTCTCCCTGGTGTCTGGCATCGAGCAGATATCGATCTCCTCTACTTAGAACCCTACTTACAGTTCATTCTGATCGTTCAAGCTGCCTGTCACTGCAATGAGCACGGCATGGACAGAACGAACGAGGAAACTTAAAAACATGTTTTTGTCCTCGAATGTGCTTTTAAAATATTAGATAGAGAGTAGGAGCCACTAAAAGAGTTCAAGATTGTGGTGTCATACCTTTTTCGTTTCCCTATTTTGCTTTAGCCTAATGCTACATCGACTTTAAAGATGCTGAATGATGGACTTGGCATTCTTTTAAAAGTATTCTGATGGTAGGTTTTCTTCGGTAGTGGTGTTTTTTTCCTCATCAGGAGTTTTATATGTGGAAGAAGGATAAAAGGAGAAATTCAATTTGTCAACTGGACAAAGTTTGTTTGGTCAAAAACGTTTCGCCGCTCATCCGAGAGGCTTCGTCAGTTCTGGTTCGAGTGCTGGTCAGACCCTGCTTATATCTAGCTGCAGGGAGGAGCTCACTACCCTGAATTCTTCTGAAACTATCTCAACTAATTTGTTTTGCGATTCTCTCTTTTGTTTTTCGAATTTCTCTGGCGTCTAGTTTAGCATACCTATTCGACGCCAGAGAAATTCGTCCAGTTGACAAATTGAATTTCTCCTTTTATCATGGATTCTACCTGGACGACTGAGGGATTCTTCACGCAACTATGTGGAAGAAAGTTCTATATTTTTGGAAGAAATACCCAAAGTTAACATCCAAATATGTTGAACTTTATATTTTTGTTATTGGATCCAAAATTGTCACATTAATCTTGTGGCTTGAAGTCCTTTCAACTGTCAACAATCACATTATTGTTGATGAATAATGCCAATAAATGATATTAAAGCAATAGTGAAAAAGACAGTAGTTCATTTATATTGTCATTAGAGACATTAGATGTGAAATTTCCACTACAATGAAAATAACTCAGTTTTGTCGGTTTAAAGAAAATTCTGCTATAGGCTCTTTTATCTGATTATTTCCTTTGTATTTAAGCAAAAAATATATATTCACCAGATAAGCAGCTCTTGGGTTCCAGATAAGTCTGCTGCAGGCTGTCTGCGTAGGAATAGAAAATATTATGTCATATGATCAGGAAGAGCGTGTTAGCATGCTAGTTGTTGTTAGCTTGGACGTTTTGGTAAAACAGCTCTGGTCTCTGAGAGTTGTGAAAAACGCTCATAAATGCATCATAGACAGAGAGAGAAAGAGAGGGATAGACAGAGACATAGAGACTGGGATCGACTGAAAAAGAGAGGGATAGAAGAGAAAGAGAGGGACAGACTGTGAAAGAGAGAAGGATAGACAGAGGAGGGATAGGCAGACAGAGGGGGGGTAGAGAGAGAAAGATATAGAGACGGGGATAGAAAGAGAGAGGATGGGATAGACAGAAAAAGAGAGAGGGATAGAAGAGAAAGAGAGGGAGAGAGAGGCAGGGATAGACAGAGAGAGTAAGAGAAAGAGAGGGGATAGATAAAAAGAGAGAGGAGGGATAGGCAGACAGAAAGAGAGAAAGACAGGGACAGAAAGAGAGGGTGGGATAGACAGAAAAAGAGGGATGGACAGAAAAAGCGAGAGGGATAGACAGAGAGGATGGGTAGACAGAAAGATTGAGAGAGGGATAGGAGAGAAAGAGAGAGGGGGATAGACAGAGAGGGGGGGTAGACAGAAAGAGAGAGAGAGTGGGATAGGCCAAGAAAGCGAGAGAGATAGACACAGAGAGAAAGACGGGAATAGTCAGAGAGAGAGGGATAGGCCAGGAGAGAAAGAGATGGACACAAAGAGAGATAAATAAAGAGAGGAAGATAAACAGAAAGAGAGAGAAAAAGAGGGATGGACAGCGAGAGAGAGAGAGAGAAAAAGAGGGATAGACAGCCAGAGAGAGAGAGAGAGAGAGAAAAAGAGGGATAGACAGCGAGAGAGAGAGAGAAAGAGGGATAGACAGCGAGAGAGAGAGAGAGAGAGAAAGAGGGATAGACAGTGAGAGAGAGAGAAAAAGAGGAATAGATAGCGAGAGAGAGAAAAAGAGGGATAGACAGTGAGAGAGAGAGAAAAAGAGGGATAGACAGGGAGAGAGAGAGAGAGAAAGAGGGATAGACAGCGAGAGAGAGAGAGAAAAAGAGGGAGAGGCAGCGAGAGAGAGAAAAAGAGGGATAGACAGTGAGAGAGAGAGAGAGAAAAAGAGGGATAGACAGTGAGAGAGAGAGAGAGAAAGAGGGATAGACAGCGAGAGAGAGAGAAAAAGAGGGATAGGCAGCGAGAGAGAGAGAAAAAGAGGTATAGACAGTGAGAGAGAAAGAGAAAAAGACGAATAGACAGCGAGAGAGAGCGAGAGAGAGAGAGAAAAAGAGGGATAGACAGCGAGAGAGAGAGAGAGAGAGAAAGAGGGATAGACAGCGAGAGAGAGAGAGAAAAAGAGGGATAGACAGCGAGAGAGAGAGGTAGACACAGAGAGAAAGAGATGGGCACAAAGAAAGAGGGATAGACAGAGAAAGAGAGAGATAAACAGAAAGAGAGAAACTGGTATATTCTGCAGTAGTGAGCGTCCAGAGCTTTACTTGTAACAAACACGTTGTTATTGATACTGATGTCATAAACGTGCCGTGGGGAAGCTAACTGGAGGCACTGCGCTGTCTGAAGCTGTTATTCAAGTTAGACTTAAATCTGATCTAAAAAACTATCAGGCTGCTGAACATTCCTCCGTTGACATGCATGCAGTACCCCTCAGCAAAGTCAAAACATATTGTTAAAAATTCTCAATTACTGACATTAAAGTTGAACAGTGTAACTTTTTGCCAGCTGCTTGTCTCCATGGAGATGTTATTGCTTTGCTCGGAATGTTCCACAGTGATTTTGGTGTAATGTACAGTATTTTAACAAAAAATATTTAAACTGCCTCTATGAAAATGAAAACAAATTGAACAACGGATAACTATTTTGTACTTTTCACTTTAACTCGCTAAATAAAATCACAAATAAAGGCTACTCTTGCTTCTCTCGGTGGAATTGCATTATACGACTCCGCTTTGGCCTCCAGCTAGTGCCACTTTAAAATTTGGATTCCACTTTATTAAACTTAATTTCACCTTGTTCTACACAAAGATGAAGCAGCTTGACAAAACCGTATTCGTCGTGCCTCCGGGCTCGCATGTCACACATCCAAAAACCGTTTCTGACACTGACGCTTTGTGTAATCGCGCTAAAAAGGACGCCAACGCAGTATTAGTTGTAGTAGTAGTTGGCTTTTTTAAGTGGATCTCAGAAGTAAAAATACACAGAGGTGGTTGGTACTCAGTCGGTACATTTCCATAACTTTTTGACGACTTGTTGTTGTTGTTCTTCTTCTTCTTGTTCTTTGTGTTCTTCTTGTTCTTTTTGTTCGTGTTCTTATTCTTCTTCTTGTTCTTGTTCTTCTTCTTGTTCGTGGTGTTCTTGTTCTTATTCTTGTTCTTCTTGTTCTTTGTGTTCTTCTTCTTGTTCTTCTTCTTGTTCTTATTGTTCTTCTTGTTCGTGTTCGTTTTTCTTGTTCTTCTTGTTCTTCTTGTTCTTCTTGTTCTTCTTGTTCTTCGTGTTCTTGTTCTTCTTGTTCGTGTTCTTGTTCTTCTTGTTCGTGTTCTTCTTATTCTTGTTCTTGTTCTTGTAGTAGTAGTAGAAGTAGTAGTAGTGATAGTGATACAGGAAGTGCTCCACTGTGTTTTTAAACCCCATACACCTTCACTAGATGGATGATTTCAGACCTGGAACTGCCAGTCTCTACTGAACTAAAGGTAAAAGGTAGTTGAAAACTACAGCTTCATGACATCACGAGGTGGAACAGAGCATTTTGAGGTTTGGAGATGTATACAGACTGATAATAATGGGTTACTCAAACATTTGTGAATTAAACTAAACGCAACTCCAGGTCTGTTTTTTCACGAGACAACATTATAACATGGATAAAAGCTCACATGAGTATATTTTGCATACTATAGGACCTTTAGTACTTTTCGATCCACATACTTTTACTTGAAATTTATGTATTTTTATTGAAGTAACAGTACTTTGCTTTGGGTAAAAGGTTTCATAACTGTAAATCTGCAAATGATAGAAGAAATTATTTCAATATTTGGGTTTCTTTTTTGTGTCTGTCCTTTGAAAATATCAGATTATTTGTGTTATTTACTTATTTTTGGTCCTTTAAGCTTGAGTATTACTTTTCCCTAATACTTTTTACCCTTACTTGAGTCATTTCTTGGACCACTACTATACTTTAACTTGAGTAAAATCATTTTGAAGTAACGCTACTCTTACTAAAGTACAGTTTTTGACGACTATACCACCTCTGAAAACGCAAAAATGATGCGTTTGTGTGTGCAGGATAAACAATGCAGTGAAAATGGATTGGTAAAGGAGGACTGCACTTTGCTGAAGGCTATTACTGTTGCATTATGGGTAGCTGATGGCGGGCGTGGGGTGCATTGGCTGCGGTTCAGTCAGCCATATGGCAAAGGTGATTACCCAGCGGCGCCTCCTTTAAGCTGCAGCAGGTGCAGCTCTAAACAGAAAATAGACACAAACAACAGGGGAGATTAGAGCTGTGTTTGGTATTAAAGTACAGATGAGTTTTTTAATTTATTTTTTATGATTTTCTAATTACGACTTCGTAGTAGTAGTGTAACCTGGAACGGCTGTCACTAAGTGAATGGGAAACACGAAACGTCATGGCAACTATTTTGAATCTATTTTTGAAGACTTACCAAAGCACAGGGCTAAACCAGGACTAAACCAGGACTAAAACAGGACTAAAACAGGACTAAACCAGGACTAAACCAGGGCTAAACCAGGACTAAACCAGGACTAAACCAGGGCTAAACCAGGACTAAACCAGGACTAAACCAGGACTAAACCAGGGCTAAACCAGGACTAAACCAGGACTAAACCAGGACTAAACCAGGACTAAACCAGGACTAAATCTAGACTAAACCAGGGCTAAAACTGGGCTAAACCAGGGCTAAACCAGGACTAAAACAGGGCTAAAACAGGACTAAACCAGGACTAAACCAAGACTAAACCAAGACTAAACCAGGGCTAAAACTGGGCTAAACCAGGGCTAAACCAGGACTAAACCAGGACTAAAACAGGGCTAAAACAGGGCTAAAAGTGAACTAAAATGGGGCTAAACCGTGACTAAAGCAGAACTATATCAAGACTTAATACAGGACTAAAACAGGACTAAAACAGGACTAGAAGAGGACTAAACCAGGACTAAACCAGGACTTAATTAATAAATTAATTAAAATAGGCAAGTGTGAGAATAGGAGCGGCTGTAGCTCAGTTGGTAGAGCGGGTCCTCTACCAGAGGCCTGGGAGCTTGAGAGTTCTGCACAGTATCTTTGCTGTTCCTGTACTGCACTTTTCTGGACTGAGATGTCTGATGTTTTTCCTGGGATCTGTTGTAGCCACTCCTCCAGTTTGGGGGTTACAGCCCCGAGTGCTCCGATCACCACGGGCACCACTGATGCCTTCACCTTCCAGGCCTTCTCCAGCTCTTCCTTGAGCCCCTGGTATTTCTCTAGTTTCTCGTGCTCCTTTTTCCTGATGTTACCATCGCTTGGTATTACAATGTCCACCACCACGGCTCTGTTCTGTTACTTATCCACCACCACTATGTCTGGTTGGTTCGCCATCAGCATTCTGTCAGTCTGTATCTGGAAGTCCCACAAGATCTTGGCTCGGTCATTTTCCGCAACCTTCGGAGGTGTTTCACACCTTGACCTTGGGGTCTCCAGCCTGTACTCTGCACAGATGTTTCTGTACACTATGTCCGCCACTTGGTTGTGTCGCTCCGTGTATGCTTTCCCTGCCAGCATCTTACACCCTGCAGTTATGTGCTGGACTGTCATAAATATAATTTTCTTCCAATAGGTATTAATATGAGAAGAACATATGTTGTTATTATACTACCACTGCCCTGTCGCCCTGCCTTATGCATCTTAACTGGCATCCAATAGAGTCTACTGAGAATTTTAAACTGGATCAATTTAGATCTGGCATCTCTCATAGGAATCAATATATACCGTACTTTTCGGACTATAAGCCGATACTTAGGGCTTATGTATGGATTAATTCTTTATCAAGACAAAGAATGTAGCGTGTAACCCGAGCTCCACTTCTGGTAGGTGAAAATACCTACGGTAAATAAGTGAGGAGAGTTCATGAATTAATGAAGCCTTGTTTTAGCCAACAGTTCCGTGAAATTGAGTTCAGGGGGTTTACCCTTAAAGTTAAACTTGAAACTTTATTTTAAGGCTTCCAGAGGCTACAGGCTGGCCATTTTACAGTTGTTTTACTGCCGTGTTTCTGCTGTGTTACTGCCATAGGTGCTGTTCGAAAAAAAAGCACTTACTGGTAATTGGGTTAATTAAATTTTTTTTTAAATCCTGTAAATATCTCAAGTTACAATGTGGACACCTGCGGCTTATAGTCAGGTGCGGCTTATATATTGTGACGCGGGGTCTATTCTACTGTAATTACGATGGCGTAGTCAGAAGGATGTTTTTATTATTTAATTAAGGAAGTTCCCAAAAGAAGAAAGTTTGACGAGTGGTATATACAAGACAGTGAAATAAAAAAAAAGATATTTACAATATATACACACACAACCGCAGAGATCTGCTCCATAAATCATAAGCTCTGCTGTTACCTTCTCTGTACAGCTCCAAGTCCAGACTGACTGAGGTAGGGAGAGTGGCCCCCTTTTATCCACCAAGGCTCCTCCCCCCAGCCAATTAACACAAAAATACTAGGTTTTCCCCATTAAAACCCATTTAACAATAATAACAAATATATAGCAAATACATTGAAATACAGTGTGCAACATGGCCATGTCCCTGCACCTGTATCAGCACCAGTAATAGTAACATTGATCAATTCCTTATATTTCTCCTGATGTCTCCGTGACGTAAGATGCCATTATCCCGCGCATGACGAAATAAAACGGAAGTACGATCGGCGCTCGGTTTGGCAGTGAGCATTGTGAATGGGAGATGGATACTTGTTTGGAGTTTGAAAAACAAAGTTATGGACCTGGATTCAACAGCGGACTTGTGTGCACCCAAGACTACTGCGGTGGTGAACGGACTGTAAATATATAGCAGCAAACAGCGTGGACACATGGAAAGTGGGACATGGAGCGCAAAACAGCGAAATGAATGAAACCGGGTGAGCGGCGAGCGCGGGCTGTTTGGAGGTACTTAAGTGAGCGCGGTCTTTGACGGAGCTACTCTGTCACATATATGTACAAATCTTAATTTTTTAAAAAATTTGGTTGGTGCAGCTTATAGTCAGGTGCGCTCTATAGTTTCGAAAAGTACGGTATATATATTTTTTTTTATCAATGTGCCCCATTCCTTTTTCCCAAAGTTTATCTTAAGATGCCTTCTTTAACCCATCATTAACAATATTTTCCCCCTCCATTAAAAAAACTATAAAAGAGGCCACACAACTGTACGTTTACTTGAGTACAAATTTGCACTACTTTTTCCACTCCTGCATACAATACATCTGAAAAGTTCCCAAACTGCCAAACCCACATTCTCCTGTACACCAGTATATGACATTCTGCCCAGTAGCTGCCTGCTCGCCCTGTCAATAGTGGGAAGCAGATACAGCTGCTGCATACCTATTTTTACTGTATCAGATATAGTATAAAACAAAACAAAAAAATCTTATCCAGGACTCTGTTGGACTGTGTTATGATGCTAAATCGATGGAGTAGGTGAGCCCATTGATCGTCGGTAAACGCCGTGATCAGCATCTTGTGTTACTAAACAAATGTACCTGAGAGGATGAGGAGAGGAGAACCTGCTCAGGCAAGGTCACGCTCGTAGTGCAGCCAATCGATCCGGCGCACCACCAGATTCTCCCTCCAAACGCATGAATTATGCCTGAGCTCAAACTAGACCGCGATGGAGAGGAATTTGTGTGTGTTTATGGTTTGACAGAGAATTTGTAATGAATTTTAAATGCGAGTGTGGCTGCTTAAATCATAATAATAATGGATGTTAGTAAGTACAGCACTGTGGAACTTTCTGCAGGATTCCACGGAAACAGAAAAAACACACTTCTCCTTGTATGTAGATTTATGCTGTACTGGGCAACAGTAGCTCAGTTTTTTAGTGTTTGAAGGTTGCCAGTTCAAATCCCTCTCTTGACACTCTGAACTCTCTCCCTGCCTGCCCTCCCCCAATGACACTGCTGCTTAAATGACACTTAAATGACACCATTTGAGCTTTATTACGCTACACATTGTGTGTTTTACCTTTTACCCTGCATCATGTACAAGTTTACAGTACTTTTGCTACGGGTGTATGTGATATTTTAATCATGGTGTTTATTGTCTTGTTTATCAAATGTTTTATGTTCACTGTGGGCCTAGGGAGCGCTGCAATTTCAAATCCTGTGTGTGCACCCTGTACATATGGTTTTTGACAATAAAGCTGACTTAGAACTTTGAACACACATAACAGACACACAACACATAGACAAGAATACTTTGGTGATCAATCAGAGAGGGCTGGGAGAGGGACTTCACAGAAAATTGTGAATATTATTGACATTTTACTGTTTTCTAGTGCATTTGAATGTTTTCCAATTGACTGTGATTACATACAGGCTATCATGAGCTCTACAAAAAGGTATCAAAACAGGCTTAGGCGGGAAATTGAAGCTATTAGCATCTTAATGTTGACTTAAGCAAAAATACAAAGACACATCTTGCTGTTTCACCATCATGTCACCTCACCGTCTCTCGTCCCACACCACTGAAGCACCGGCAGCTACATATATACAGGATTGTGGTATGTTGGGTAACCACATCTACATATATGGTTACGTAGCCTCTAAGTTTAACATATAGTTTCACTGCCTTGTAAGGGGTCAACTGTGTAGCACCCAAAGTTAGCCAATAGCTGATGGAGTTAGCCAATAGTTAATGGAGTTATCCAATAGTTGATGGTTGGGAACAGGTGGAACAAACATAGCGCTTTGAGAGCCTTGAAAGTGGAAAAAACGCGATGTGACCGTTTACCATTATAGACAAAGGAACGTTTCCAGAGATAAGCAGGAGGTCAGGTTTGTGAAGATGCAAGACTCCTCAGAGTAAGGACACTATCGGCTTGTTGACGGTTATATCTGCTCCCATAGGTCAATATTGCAATTTAAAATGATCCACGTGTCAGAGATTATAACTATAGCAGACACAAGCAAAATGTGTCTTCTTTAACTATACCTTAATAAAGAATTAACCAATAACTACTCAGAAACTTGTTAATTACCATTACTTTTAACTCTAAACCCAAACTGCATCAAACTGACTTGTGAGTTTTAAGTCATGTTATTATGTTTCCTCACCAAATACGTACCTGGGGTTGTGTTTTGTTTCATTCACACATGTTTGAGTAACTATTTACCATGCGTCTGTTTATCTGCATTGCTCAAAAATGCTCTGTTCCACATTGTGATGTCATGTAGTGGTAGTTTTCAACAGCTTCTTTTACCTTTATGTCAATAGATATTGGCAATTCCAGGGCTGAGCTTATCCAAATGATTCTATGAAGGTGTGAAGGTTAACCACACACACTGGAGCACTTCCTGTATTACCACATGACATAAACAGAATCTGAGAGAAGAACACCACCTAAATATGCAAGACAATAGCATAATATGGGCTCTTTAAGTTCATTACTAAACAATATGTCCTTGAATTAAGCCGTTGTTCGATGTTTTTCCAGCTATTCAAAGTGTAGTTATTGTAAAATGTCGTCCAATAAGCAACACACATCGACCACAGAACACAATTTTGAACTCATTGAATTTGAATTTCCATGTACAGAATTGTGCCTCTTCTTTTTTTGGAAGGCATCTGAACATTTCCATTGCTTACATAATTCTTCTTCGTTTCATTCTCCGCAACTCATCCACCCCCGGCCCTGTCATCCCCCACCTCCCTTCTTCCTAACCTACTTCTTTCCCAGAGGCTTGGCAAATACGTTCTCTATTTTCACGGTTCTAAATTTCTGTTTCGGGGTCTCCGTGTGCAGAGCTGCGTGTCACCACCAATCTTTTCAGACCAAATTGTAGAGCTGTTTTTTTATTTATTTTTCGTAAAGCAGCGCGGCATGTCTGTGCATATTCCCGCTCGCTCGCGATTTCCAAATGAACTAAGGGACACCTGAATCAATGTTTTCGAAGCGGAGTCGGTTCCATTTTTCGTCAGATATTGTTGGTTACTTCCGCTGCTTGTTTTCGTGTCAGAGAGAAAGATGGAAGAATAGCTAGTGCAGGCTTGTTACTGTACAGCAGACTAAATATTTTTGAGATTTTCATCCATACAGTTGTTACAGAAGTCGACAGAGGCCATATTCATAAGCAATATTTTTTCTTCCTTGTAATCCCAAGATAACGAGATAATTAATTCCAGATCTCGAGAAAACGAAACAATTATTCCGTGATCTCGAGAAAACAACTGAAACGTCTACCGCCACGTTGTGACAGTCTGACTTCGGGGCTATTTCTCATTCTGAATAGACGCGTTTTTGGTCATTAGAATGTCTGGAATAATAATCAATCAGCTGATAAGGCAATATTTTGATCAGTGGTTGACACAGGGGGAGATTGCATTACGTCTTTTAATTCGGGATAATTTCAAGGTTAGTCCGCGGCACCTCGACAGAAGACTGTATCTCCGACGGAGATACAGTGATCGTTTTCTCGAGATCACGGAATAACTCTTTGTTTTTTCGAGATCTCGAAATAACAGTTTTGTTTTCTCGGGATCACAAATTAATTGTGTTGTTTTCCTCGAGATACGAACATGGCCTCTGTCGGCTTCTGTAAGTAGTGCAGTATGGACCCATCTCCAGATTTTGAGCGAGTCTTGGTCAGGGCTGTCTTAGCTGGAGGATTAGCCTAGACACAGCAGAACATCAGAGGTGGAGCTAGCCTTCACGGGGCCCTGAGCAAGACTTGTTGTGAAATGTGAGGGCCTCCATGATGCACAGTTGTCATCATCTGCACTGTATCTGTAACACGCATACACTTTGTGAAAATTGTGAATATTACTGACATTTTCCAGTTTTTGAGTGCATTTAGCTGTTTTCCAATTGATGAAAGTTTGATTACATACAGACTATGCTTAGGATTCTGTAGATTATTTTAATTATGTAGTTTTAGCTTGACTTATTTATTTTTATTCAGTTTTATTCATTTTTTATACTTGATTGAATTGTTTGATTCTATTTCTGATTATTCTGTTAACTGATCTGTCTCTTTGTTTTTGTGTGCTATTTTATGCTTTCGTACTGATTTATTGTTGTCTGTACAGCACTTTGTAAACCTTCTTTTAAAAAAAATATATATATTATAATGCCACACAAGGCCAGGACCTACAGCTCTGGAAAAAAAAAAAAGAGACCACTGCAAATGATCAGTTTTTCTGATTTACTACTTATAGGTATGTGTTTGGGCAAAAGGAACATTTTTGTTTGAATCTATAAACTACTGACAACATTTCCCCCAAATTCCAAATAAAAATATCGTTTAGAGCATTTATTTGCAGAAAATGACAAATGGTCAAAATAACAAAAGATCCATGTTTTCAGACCTCAAACAATGCAAAGAAACAAGATCAAATTCATTTTAAAACAACATAATACTAATGTTTACACTTAAGAAGAGTTCAGAAATCAATATTTGGTGCAATAACCCTTATTTTTAATCACAGCTTTCATGCGTCTTGACATGCTCTCCACAAGTCTTTCACATTGTTCTTGGGTCCTAGTTTAGACCTGGTTTAGTCTTGGTTCAGATCGGGTTTAGTCCTAGTTTAGACCTGATTTACTCCTATTTTTAACCTGGTTTAGTCCGGGTTCATCCCTGGATTAGTCCTGGTTCAGATCTGGTTTAGTCTTAGTTTAGCCCTGGTTCAGTCCAAGTTTAGGCCTGATTTAATCCTAGTTTAGTCATGGTTTAGTCCCCTTTTTAACCTGGTTTATATCTGCTTTAGTCTTGGTTCAGACCTGGTTTAGTCCCAGTCTTTCACATTGTCCTTGGGTGACTTTACTCCACTCCTGGTGCAAGAACTGAAGTAGCTCAGCTTTGTGTTTGTGTTTGGAATTCAACAGACGCTGGAATGGAATGGCTGTAATACATGTAGAGATGCTGATTTCAGAAAAAAATGCAGTCTGTTATTTTTTTTTCCAGAGCTGTACACACTGCCATGAAAGCTTTCACTTTCGTTTCACTTCATGATCATGTTATTTGTGTTCAATAAGCAAGTAAATAATTGAAGTCTGATTAAACATATTTATATGAGTATAACTTGCATATAAATGTCTGAATAAATTAGCACAAGTCATTGATATGCACAAAAACACAAGCGCATTGAACTGAACTCAGAAACTTCTTGCACTTCCACCATGCCAGACCTATTATAGCTTTTGAGGGACACCTGAATAATTGTTTTGGGACTTTACAGATGTTTTTCATAGCTTGCACACTAGAGAGCGAGAGAGACTAGAATAGCTAGTTGGACAGGACAACCTTAGCTGGAGGATTAGCCTGTATTGTTCATATTTTAGGTTGATGGAAGTCATTGGAGTACCGCAGGGAGAACATGTAAAGTCCAGAAAGTAAAACTCTAAACATTCTTGCTGTGAAGCCACTATGCATGATTTAAAATAGCATTTGAGGGTCATCTGAATCAATGTTTTCAAAGTCAGTTCCATTTTTGTTAAGATTTTATTGGTTATTTCCCAGGATAGCGTGTGCAGAGGAATAGCTATAGGGCCGAGTTTATACTGAAGTCACCTCAAGTTCAGAAAATAAAACTCAGAACCTTCTTGCTGTGAGGTGACAGTGTTATCTTCTCTGCTACCATATCAGATCTATGATAACATCTGAAGGACACCTGAATCTGTGTTTTGAAGCAGAGTCTGTTCAGTTTTTCATCAGGTATTCTTACATCTACCTTGAGAGGGTCAGAAGAATAACTCGTGCCAATTTGATACTGAAGACTAAATGCGAGGAGAGCCGAGTGAGAGGTCAGGGAAAATATGCAAACTCCACACCTCAAATCCAGATAATAGAACTGTGAACCTTCTTGTTGTGAGACCACCATATCGGATCTATAAAACATTTTTGAAGGACTCCTGAGTCAATGTTTTGAAACAGCGTCTGTTCCATTTTTCACCAGGTATTCTTAGTTACTTCTTTTAGCTTGCGCATTAGAGAAAGAGGGACAGATGAATAGCTAGTGCCGAGCAAATATTGAAGACTAAATCCGAGGAAAGACATCTGAGAGGTCTTTTGTAACCCAGGAACCCATCTCCAGATATTGTGCTCGGCTTGGCCACGACTGCTTTAGCTGTGGGTTGAGCCAATACTCTTCAGAATTTCAATTGACAGGAAAAAAATGGAGCCATAGACACAGGCATGTGTCTAGACATGCAAACTCCACACCACAAGTCCAGAGAATAGAACGTTGAACCTTCTTGTTGTGAGTCCACCATATCAGATCTATAAAACATTTTGAAGGACGCCTGAATCAATGTTTTGAAGCAGTCGGTTCCATTTTTCACCAGGTATTCTTAGTTACTTCTTCTTCTAGCTAGAGAGAGAGGGACAGAAGAATAGCTAGTGGCGAGTAAATATTGAAGACTAAATCCAAGGAGAGCCAAGTGAGAGGTCATTTGCAACCCAGGAACGCATCTCCAGATATTGAGCTCGGCTTGGCCACGACTGCTTTAGCTGTGGGTTGAGCCAATACTCTTCAGAATTTCAATTGACTGGAAAAAAATGGAGCCATGGACACAGGGAGAACATGCAAACGCCACACCACAAGGCCAGAGAATAGAACGTTGAACCTTCTTGTTGTGAGTCCACCATATCAGATCTATAAAACATTTTGAAGGACACATGAATCAATGTTTTGAAGCTGTCGGTTCCATTTTTCGTCAGTTAGTCTTAGCAAACTCAACACCTTTCCAGAGAATAGAACTCTGAACCTTCTTGTTGTGAGAATGCCATATCAGATCTATAAAACATTTTGAAGGACTCCTGAATCAGTGTTTTGAAAGAATGTTTGTTCCAGTTTTCACCAGGTATTCTTAGTTACTTCTTCTTCTAGCTAGAGAGAGAGGGACAGAAGAATAGCTAATGGCGAGTAAATATTGAAGACTAAATCCAAGGAGAGCCAAGTGAGAGGTCTTTTGCAACCCAGGAACCTATCTCCAGATATTGAGCTCGGCTTGGCCACGACTACTTTAGCTGTGGGTTGAGCCAATACTGTTCAGAATTTCAATTGACTGGAAAAAATTGGAGCCAGAGACACAGGGAGAACATGCAAACTCCACACCACAAGTCCAGAGAATAGAACGTTGAACCTTCTTGTTGTGAGACCCCCATATCAGATCTATAAAACATTTTGAAGGACACATGAATCAATGTTTTGAAGCAGAATCAGTTCCATTTTTCATCAGTTATTCTTAGTCATGATTTAGATTGATTGGAGAACGTGTATGCATAGCCATAGCCTGAGAAAGAACGTGCAAACTCAACACCTTTCCAGAGAATACAACTCTGAACCTTCTTGCTGTGAGACCACCATATGAGATCTATAAAACATTTTTTAAGGACTCCCGAATCAGTGTTTTGAAGCAGCATTTGTTCCATTTTTCATCAGTTATTCTTAGTTACTTCCACTGCTAGCTTGTGCACTAGAGAGAAAGAGGGACAGAAGAATAGCTCGTGCCGAGTTGATACTGAAGACTAAATGCGAGGAGAGCTGAGTGAGAGGTCTTTTGTAAGGCAGTGCTTTCAACCATACTGCCTGGATCAATATCGCGCCATAGGAAGAGCTCGGAGTGAATTGAGAGGCCGATAATGAGCTGAGCGGGAGTACAAGCGCGCTGAAATTAAACGCATAGCTCACCTGCCGCAGATATCAGCGGGCCTTGACTAGGGGTAATAATAGCCGCTCGCTAACGTCGATGGAAATGCGCCAGCAGAAACATCAGCTACGATATTCAGAGCGTGAAATACAAGGGTGATGAGAAAGTCGGATCTCCAGGGGACACTTCAGGGGCTTCTAAAGAGGAGTTACCTTACCCGGAGTAACCCTGGTTTGAATCAGTTTGACTTGCTAACTAAAATTATAAGAATTTAACTGTATTGTGTGTTGACTAGCTGTCGAAACAAAAAATTACAATAGTTAAAAAAATAAAATACTACTAAGAAATCCCATTATCTATGCTATGCTAGCTAGCTCAGAAAACTAGTCATGGGTTTTAGTCACGTCGTTTTCTGTTAAGGACACCATTTTGAGGACTTTAAAGGACATTTTGAGGACATTTTTCATGAGTTTTTTCCTTTTTTAACTCTTATTTGCCATGGCAACAGTCATATTTCCAAAAAAGAAAAAAAAGAAAGGACAAAAACATAAAAACATGCAGGTGACTTACCACTTCGAGAAAATTACTGCGTTTTTACCGTAATTTTACCGTGCCATGTCCTCAAAAACATCCCCGGAGTTCTGTTTTTCATTCACCCATTTGAGTAACCTTTTATTATTAGTCTGTCTCCAAATCTCAAAATGCTCTGTTCCACCTTGTGATGTCATGAAGTGTCAGTTGTCAAGTTAACAGCTACCCTTTACCTTTTGATCATTAGAGACTGGCAATTCCAAATGTCAAAAACAATTCCATTTGTAATATTTTTAATCTGAATATATTGATAGGATATTTGGTGTTAAAGTCATCCAAAAGTCATTGAAAGTAATCAAGTTACATTACTTTAATTCCAGAAAAAAAGAAGTTTACCGCACACTCGCTTGACTTTACTCTTATTCCTTTATTAGGTTAGAGCGAACATTTCGCTTCTACAGCGTCATCAGTAGAAATAGTCCCAGGTATGATTAAATACCATCTGGTCACCTGTTCTTTTCTCACAAGACATCTCGGAGGCGTTTTGAGTTATTCACAGATTCTAAGCTTTCCAACGATGCCTTACACATGGAAATCTGACAATCTGACCTGAAGTTGTGTGAAAGCGGGACAGTAGAAAAATAGACATACAGTATCATCCAGTGTACATAATATATGAGGGCCATTCAAAAAGTTCTAAGACAAATGCCATAAATTCAAAATGAGTCGAACTAGTTCAACAAAATGAACTTGAATCGTACCACTGATGACTGATAAACACATTTGAGAAGTTTTGGCATTCTAGCTTTGTTATTCAAAGAGTTACGTTACATATTGCACAACCCACTTTTTGACCCTCCAAAATGAAGTCCTATCAAACATTAAATTTATAACAAAACTTCAGTGTAAACCTAAAGAAATTATTGAAGCTTTGCACAATGTTTATGGATGTTTTTTTCCTATTTCCAAAGTTGAAGGAACATTTAAAAGGAACAAGATTTCAGTCCATACTTGAAGCGAAGAGAGAGGTTGTGACCTGGTTGACTAGACAAGCTCTGGAATTCTATCAAGAAGGAATTTCTCGGTGGAAACATCGCTTGCGGAAGTGTATTGACTTAGGTGGATGTTATGTAGAAAAATAATTTTGTTACTTTCAGAAATAAAGTTGTTTTTTAATTTGTCTTAGAACTTTTTGAATTACCCTCGTATATATAGATGTTTTTTTTTTAAAGGTCCCATGGCATGAAATTTTCACTTTCTGAGGTTTTTGAACGTTAATGTGAGCTCCCCTACCCTGTTTAGGCCCCCCCAATGGCTAAAAGTTGCGAAATGTCTAAACTGAGCATTTGCGATCCTTTTCTGCGTTTGAAAAAAACACAGCTCAAACGGGCGATTCTGGACAAGGCACCTTATTGACGTCAGATCGAAAAAAGAAATGCAAATGCAGTTCCACCATCGTCTGGATCTCCACCCCCTGTCTCTGGAAATCACGCCCAGAGAGTTTGGACTGCGGAGGAGCTACGCAATGCGAAATGTGTTTTTTTATTTGCCTGGAGGCACATGTGAATGTTTCTAGGCTCGGAGGTCCTTTACCCGACCCTCTGGACCTCTGGAACAGCAGTGGTTTAATTTTATTTTCTGTGAAAATGTGTTTTTTTCACTGAAATGGCTCTCCTTTCTGTCTTCGTGCTTCAAATGCGAAAGTTGGGAGACAGCGCAGAGCAGCGCTCCAGCGGCTTAGAGGAGCGGGTGGGGGGGGGCACCACCCGCTCCTCTAAGCCTATCTGTGTCCTTCTCATTTGCATTCAAGCAAGAAGGCCCAGAATGAGTTGTTCAGAGAGTGAATTTGTGACCATGTCTGTGTAAATGGGTCTTTCTCATGCACTGAGTGTTGATTTTGAAGAAGGATTCATTTACAGTATTAGGGAACCATTAAGGCACCATATAAAAGCATCAAGAAGTACCATGTCATGGGACCTTTAAATAACATTACTTACAGTAATAATGTTAACTTGTGATATTTTTAAAAATCTGTAGAAGCGAAACACGTTCGCTGTAACCTAATAAAGGAATAAGCGAGTGTGCGGTAAACTTATTTTTTTCTGGAATTACAGTATTCAGTGTTCCTGCTGTTACCAGCACCTGGAAGCTGTGCATGGAGTTTTGAACTTTTGAATTTGCATTACTTTAATATTATGGTTCTTGGATTACGTTACTGAATACATATTTTAAGGGGTAACTAGTAACACTACCAGAATACATTTTGTAAGTAACCCTCCCGACACTGCATATGACCCAGATCAGAAAATAGTGTGGTGATCATTAAAAAAAAATCTTTACAATCTATACACAAATGTACAAAAACCTAGAAAAGACCCTACCTCTAATCTTGTTTTCCGATTTCCCACAATGCCGTAGTGTCACTGCTTATTTCATTAGTTTGATGTGGAGTTGTGACTTTTAACTTTTCCCTTCTATCTGATGCATTCTTGGAGAGGCTCTTTAAATATAGGGCAGTGTTCCAATAAGATACAGACATCAGATTGGTGGCAGGAGTGAGGCAAATTGCTTTTTGACAGTGTATTTAAGATGGTAATCGACTCATTTACCACAGCCAATTCAGTTTGCATTTTAATCTCCCTCAGCCTTCCTCTTCTCATCTCCTCCATCCTTCCTCTGTATGTGTCCTTAAAGGTGCTCTGTTTGTTTTTTTACCATCTTAAAAACATGAAATAGCTGCTATTTTTGCAGTCGTCCAAAGTTACTCATTCACTCACTTACCTTATGCATTCAGAACATCCTAATGATTCACCAAAATCACTTTTTATAACTTTAGAGGCTGTTACACGAGAGCGAACAACCAGAGAGCTAACACGCACTTCTTCATGAGTAGATTAATTAGATGCAGGCATTAAAGAGCAAAGCTTAAAGAGCACATATTAAACACATTTTGTATTGTTATGGGTTTAAAAATGCCCTTGAGTATCATTGCTTTGCTATTTCATGATTTAGAACTAAAAATAATAGCTTCAACACTCCCCATACTCAGAGAAAACAATTAAACTAGATAATGAGGAACCTGTCCGCGCATGTTGATGTAAACAGGCAGCGGTAATGAACGCGATTGGACGTCAGACATTAAAAACAAGTCTGGTGATGATGTACGACTTAAACTGCACAGGGTCTCCGTGACAACACAATCCTCCAAGATCTCAAACAAAGGC